>CM060962.1:23848591-24096091 GCA_030765045.1 Tenodera sinensis | reverse complement strand
TCAGTGGTGAAAATAGAGCTGGTTCGCATAGCGTAACCAGAAGGAGAAGGTTAGGAGCTTGGAGACGAGCTTGACCGAAGCCCAGCTTACCCCCTAGCGGAGTCATGGATGGTTTAGAAGGAGTCATTTGTGATTGTTGTCAGGAATCAGGGTGCTATGTTGCTTGGCGTGTATACGCCGCGTCCGTTCGTGCGCCTCAGAAGTCTGGGAGCGTGTCGATATCCTGCATGCTGGATCCTTGAAACAATCTAAATATACGTGTACATACACTAAGAAAAAAGAAAGTGCATACAATTAGTCTCTTAGATTAATGGTAATTAGCGCGCTAGTGGCGTCGTCAGTCTACAGTAAATTATAATTGTTACGCTCCACCATACGGCGTCGTCTGCAATTCATAATCAAGAGTGTTGATATACCATTCGGTATCGTCAATTAGGTGAGTGCATGTCCGTTGTATCGCCTGTTCGTCTGGAGTGCACACTTGACGGGCAGTCTGCCTGAAATGCAGGTGCGAGCCAGTGCCACTCCCGAGGGGGCCCTCATCCCCCTGGGTCCGCCTTATAAATAAGGACTTGAGGGTTATCTGGCAAGAGCTGGTCATTCATGTGTGTCTCTGGTGGAAGGTGCACTGATCCTCGCTCAGTCCAGTGCCACTGTTGGGCCGTCCTGTCGATGTTACGAATGCACTCTATACTGTCTGTTCACCACCTCATGGTCTAAGGGATATGAAGGGCAGGGAGAGACAGTCCACGCAGTATAACCTTAGTTTTGTAAACATCTGCACAATTGCTGGTCATGTTGTCAACTTAACTCCAATATTATTCACGCAATGTTTACTTGCTGCTAATTTCTCTTAATTTCAGTTAAAAATCGTACTTGTCACTAGTTTTGTGTAGGAAGTAATGGTAAAAATAATGTAGAAGCAGATAGTCCTCCGCCTAGGAGTGCTGTGAAATCTGCTATGATATTGTGGTTGTAAAAACAAAGGGTTTCAGAGTGACAGTTCTATGCAAAACAGATCTTTATAGGATGTCTGGATCAAACAAACCTAAAGCGGCTCTTAAAGGTATTACTGCCTTTCTTCTATTACTTTCACTACCTGTACTTGCAGGAACAATTACTACCTATACTATTAACTGACCAAAATTTTAAAACTTCATTCTTTGATCCTGCAGGAATGAATGAGTTGTTAGACTGAATTCTTCCTCAATTGTTGTGACATTATTGGTTATTTTGGTTTTATTGGGCCACACTGTGGTTTACTTGCCCCCGTACATGTGTGATTTCAATCCCATAGGACTAATTTGGGCCAAAGTAAAATGAATACTTCAAGTAATGCAACAGCTGACTTACATGAATTCCGCAATATAACGCTTGAGGATATACCATGTAAGAACGAAACAGATTGGTAGTGCTTTTTAAAAATATAAGGCAGAAAATGATTGGTGGGAAGAAGACGGAGTAGTTGTAAACATTGTTTACGCTTTATAAGCTAAATATACTGCATGAACTGAAAATAACATTTAAATTGTGCTATTTTGAGCGATTTGTTTGCTTAAATCTGGCGTGAATACACATTGCAAGTTTAGCAACTTTATCGTAAACGCGATTAGAAGCAGAACTGCTGCTCGCGATATCATTGTTTATCGGGAATTGTTTACTGATGTAGTGGCTGCTGCATTCCTACCAGGGACCTTCAGCTGGTGAATGAACTGTGTGTGTGTGTGTGTGGGGGGGGGGGGTGGGGGGGGGGTGGGTGTGTGTATTGTGACTTCGGTGGGTGTAAAGTAAAGAAGACAGATGTAGTCGAGATAAAGAAACACTTTTATTTCCGTAAACAATAACTTTGTACATCGTTGCAACAGCAAGAAAGTCTTTACCGATTCACCAACAGCACGGCTCCGAATTAGTAACAAAAACTGTCCCTTCTCACACTTTACCGCTATTTATATCTCCCAGGCACTATTCTGGAAACTTCAGGAAAGTTCAGTTATTATTGCGGTGAAATACAAAGCAGAAAAATCCAGAAGTCTCTATCCCTTTCTCTCTTTCGGCAAGCGCCCCAACAATGCGGCCATTCTCTGTCTCTTCCCTTCGGCTCTTTTGCGGTAGTACCGACAGTAATGCTATGGGCGACACTGCTCCCTCCTCAAGGCTGGTCGTCCCGAACAGCACCATCGTAACGGGCCAGACGATCCAGGTGTACCACTAACTCGGGGCACCTTCTGGATGCGGTAGACTACGTCGTTAATCCTCTTTACCACTCGGTACGGTCCTTGCCACGGTTGTTGAAGTTTTGGGCAGCGTACCTTGGTCCGGGTAGGGCGGTACAACCAGACCATGTCACCTTGCTGGAATCCTCGGCTGTTGGCTTGCCTGTCGTACCGGGTCTTCATGCGGTCGCTCGCCATCTGGATGTTCTGACGAGCCATCTCGTGCATGTCGTGGAGATGGTCTACTAGATTCTCCACATACTCGGTTGCCGGCTATTTCGCTTCCGGGGGGCTCCCAAAAGCCAGGTCACAAGGGAGGCGTAGCTCTCGGCCGAACATTAGGCTTGCTGGTGTCATCCCGGTGATGTCGTGTATCGACGAACGGTAGGCCAGCAAGAACAGTGGTACCTTGAGGTCCCAGTCTCGCTGATGGCTGGCCACGACCTTCCTCAGGTGCTCCTCTAGGGTCTTGATGTATCTCTCGACCATGCCGTCCGACTGTGGATGTAGGGGTGTTGTGCGGGTCTTGTTCACCCCAAGTCTTTCCAATGCCTCCTTCATTAAGTGCGACTCAAAATTGGTGCCCTGGTCGCTGTGGAGCTCTAACGGGACGCCAAAACGGCAGAACAGCTATTCCACGAGGCAGTCTGTAATCGTCTTCGCCTCTTGGTTCGGGATGGCATACACCTCCGGCCACTTGGTGAAGTAGTCCACAGCTACCATCAGGTACTTGTTGCCTCGATCGGACACTGGGAATGGTCCAGCTATGTCGACGGCGATGCGTTCGAAGGGCGCTCCGACGTTGTACTGCTGCGTGCGACCCCGGCTCCTAGTCTGGGGGCCGCGACTCGCCGCGTACACGTGACATTGACGGCACCAGTTCTCAGCGTCTGCTCGGAGCCTCAGCCAGTAGTAGCGCTGTCGGAGTTTATCGATCGTCCGGTTTGCTCCTAGGTGTCCACCCGAGGTACCGGCGTGCACTTCCTCCAAGACTTCCGGGACCTTACTTCGGGGAAGTACCAACTGCTCTTTCTGGGTCTTCCCATCAGGTGATTCCCATACCCGGAACAGCACCCCCTCTTTGGTCTTCAACGAGTCCCATTGGGCCCAGTACGACTTGTATGTAGCGCTACTGGGTGCGATGTCCTCCCAGGTTGGTCTCGTCCCTGCCTGCACTTCTCTCAAGAGTGGCCCCAAGTCGGCGTCCGCCAGCTGCTCCCTCCTCAGGCCCGCGCTATCCCATCCATCCGCAGCCACTGCCGTGACCACTCTGACAGCTGCGGTACGCTCCTTCTCTTCCACTCTTGCGCATTGGCCGCACTCTTCTGGGCAGGGTCTTCGGGACATGGCGTCTACATTGCCGTGGCTCTTCCCTCTGCGATATTCGGAGGTGAAGTCGTACTCCTGCAACCTCTGGACCCAACGGGCTGTCTGGCCCTCCAGGTTTCTAAAGCTGAGTAGCCAGGTTAGGGCGGAGTGGTCTGTCCTCAGGTGGAATGGCTGACCGTACAGGTACTTGTGGAAGTGCTCCAAGGTCTTCACTACCGCCAGTAGCTCTCGTCGGGTGATACAGTAGTTCTTCTCTGCCTTGGACAACGTCTTGCAGTAGTAGGCTATCACCCGCTCGTGGCCGTTCTGGACTTGGGATAGGACGCTTCCAATGCAATGGTCGCTGGCGTCGGTGTCCACAATGAAGGCGTCGCCTGGTTGTGGGAATCTCAAAATAGGAGCACTGCAGAGCGTCCTCTTCAGCTGCCGGAAAGCGCCTTCGGCGTCCTCCGTCCACACATAAGGTCGATGTTCTTCCGTCAGGCGAGTGTGGGGTTTGGCGATGCTGGAGAAACCCTTTATGAAGCGGCGGTAATAACTGCACAATCCAAGGAAACTGCGCAGTTCTCGCTTATCCTTTGGGCGAGGCCAATCTCTCACGGCCTGTGTCTTCTCCGGATCCCTGGCCACTCCGGTTGGTGAGACTATGTGGCCCAAGTAGTTGACTTCCCTGCGGAAGAGCTGGCACTTCTTGGCGTTCAGCTTCAAGCCGGTTGCCTGCAGTCTCTGTAGCACCTTGGTCAGTTTGTCAAGATGGTCTTCGAATGTCTTGCCGACGATGATGTCGTCCAGGTATAACAGGCAGGCGTCATAAGTCAATCCTCTCATTACTGACTCCATGAGGCGTTGGAAGGTAGCTGGTGCGTTGCAGAGACCAAAGGGCATAACTGTGAACTGCCAAAGCCCTTGGCCTGTCGAGAATGCGGTCTTCTCCTTGTCTCTCGGGTCTAGAGCCACCTGCCAGTAACCCGATTTCAGGTCCAGGGTTGAGAACCACTGCGCACCAGCAAGCGTGTCCAGGGTGTCGTCAATCCGGGGTAAGGGGAAGCAGTCCTTCCTGGTGACAGCGTTCAGCTTCCTGTAATCTACGCAGAAGCGTAGCTCGCCATTCTTCTTCTTCACCAGAACTACAGGGGAACACCAAGGACTGTCAGACTCTTCGATCACTCCCTTGGTTCTCATGTCCTCCAGTATGTCTCGCACCGCCGCTTGTTTAGCCAACGGAACGCGTCTAGGTGGTTGCCGAATAGGCCGGGCGTCTCCGGTGTCGATGTGGTGAAGCACTCGGTCCGTGCGGCCGTAATCGCTGCTGCCTTGGCTGAAGACGCGCTGATATCGTCTCAGCAGTTGTTGGACCTTCTCTCTCTGTTCAGCGGTCAGGTGGTCGGCCGCCCTCTCCAGTAAGCCTTCCAGCCGGGGCCCCAGGTGTTGCGTCGGTACCGGCTCCTGGGTCTTGTCGATTGGTGTTACGCTGACCACGGGCTCGCACGCCCCCAACTCCGTCCCGGCCTGGACGTCGTGATCGGTGTCTGTTGGGTTGAGCAGTCTCACCGGCACCTCCTCTCGGCACGGCAACAATGTCCCGGCTACACAGAGCCCGTGCACATGCGTCTTCCGTTCCAGCAGCAGGTTCTTCTTGCGCTGGCCTTCCAGTCGCGCCGTCACTACCATCTCGCTTCTCGCGGGGACAACTACGTCTTCCCTGAGAATGACCCTGCAGATTCCAAGGCGTTCTTCGGGGTGCCGGAGCATTACTTCCTCTCCCTTAAGCCGCAGAACCTTCTTGCCGATGTCGACCGTCGCCTCGTGGTTCCTGAGGGCATCCAGTCCCAGTATCACCTCCTCAGCCACCTCCGCGACGAACACCCACAAACGCAAGACACTTCGCCCCAAGGTCAACTGCAGCACCCGATGCCGTCACTAGTTGGTACGGTCGGCTCGGTTTTCTCGACGGCAAGCCCCTGGCTACGTCAGGTCTGATGACAGTCACGGCTGCTCCAGTGTCAACAAGCACGCGGCACGGCTTCCCTCTCACACAACCGTCCGCGATGAGGCTGTCATCCATCCGTCGGCTGATGGCGCGCAGTGTCACTCGAGGGGATGATGGTGATGGCGCCGACGTGCCCCTCGCCACGCCGGCCATTACTCGTTTTCCGGCCGCTCTTCTTGGTGCCGGCAGTCTCTCATCAGGTGTCCCGGCTGGCGACACCCCCAACACACGCCACCTGGTCTTCGTCGGCGTCCCTGGACTGGTCTGCGGTCTTCATCGTAGCGGACACTCCTTGTCTTCGAGGTCGGGGTAGCCGTCACTTTGGCCGCTTCCATCCTTAATGCGGCCGTTAGTGCCTCGTGGATGGTCTTGTAGTCGCCGAGCATCAGGCGTTGACGTATCTCGGCATCGCGTACCCCGTCGACGAAGGTATAGGCGGCTTCTCGGGATACGAATTCGGAGGGGAGGTCGACCAAGGCTTTGCTGGCCAGCTGTTCGATTGCCAGGGCGAACTCCTGCAGCGTCTCCACTGGCAGTTGCATCCTAGATTTCAGTTGGCTGCGGTAGGCTGCGGCTAAGCGGTGGTTTCCGAACCGGTTCTCCAGGGCCTCCCAGATGTCCTTGGGTGCCGCCGCTGTCTGGACTGCGTTCAGCACCTCTGCGGCTCGTCCCTGGAGGCTGGCTATCAGCTGCGCGGCCTCTTCTTCTGGCGACCATTTGTTGTGCTTGGCCACTGTGTCGAATTGACGGCGGAAGACCTCAAACGTTGACGTGCTATCGTACTTCGGTGGTTTGACGCGCGTCGATGTTGTGTCGCGTGCTGGAGCCTCGGCCTTGTAGTTCTTGAGCTTTTCACTAAGCATCCCTTCCACCATTGCATTTGGCTCCTTGGCGCTACCGTCGACCCTGTCTTCGAGAACGCTAAGCCGTTCCCCGACATTCTCCAGGGCGTCAACGCGTTGGCCGAGGTCCTCCATCTTTCCACCGAGCTCTTCCACCTTTCCACCGAGCTCTTTCACATCCTTCCTTACGCCAGCCAGTTGCTCGTCAATTTTTGTCGATAGCTCCGTCTTCATCTCTTTCAGCTCGGCAGCGAGGTTGTCGTTTGCCGTCTTCATCTCTGCTTTCAGCTCTTGTAAAAAGCTCACCAATGTAGCCTCCATCGTCATATCCTGCTTCTGACACCAGTGTGACTTTGGTGGGTGTAAAGTAAAGAAGACAGATGTAGTCGAGATAAAGAAACACTTTTATTTCCGTAAACAGTAACTTTGTACACTCGTTGCAACAGCAAGAAAGTCTTTACCGATTCACCAACAGCACGGCTCCAAATTAGTAACACAAAAACTGTCCCTTCTCACACTTTACCGCTATTTATATCTCCCAGGCACTATTCTGGAAAGTTCAGTTATTATTGCGGTGAAATACAAAGCGGAAAATTCCAGAAGTCTCTATCCCTTTCTCTCTTTCGGCAAGCGCCCCAACAATGCGGCCATTCTCTGTCTCTTCCCTTCGGCTCCTTTGCGGTAGTGACGACAATAATGCGATGGGCGACAACATATAAGTAAAACCTCTATAAAAGCACCTTGCAGAAATAAAGGAAAACCATGTTGCTGCCCAGCTGAAGTAGATTCAAAATGCATGCAAATCAGTGGCTGCTTGCTGATACTGTCTGCAGCAGACAGCAATATCCAGTGGCCAGCATGGCTGGTTACAGTTGTTGGAATAAATGTAGCGCTCTCTCTTTTTTTTTTTTCTTAACCATGGCATCCATATTGACACATACAAGTCTGTCAAACCATGAAATACATGGATTTCTTTTGTTCAAAATATATTCAAACAGTCTTTCTCAGTCATGTTGTAAAGAAAGCTATTGTAATGAGCCAAATAACCAAACCCATAATAAGGACAACCTTTGATTTTTTGGCTAAGCAAAAACTGAATAAAATTTGCTGCTGCCCTTTTGCTTTCAAATGAAAATACTGTATGGAGCACAAATACATGAAAATATGTACTATTTCAACTGCTTTTGATTTAACTTCTAACAAAAATAGGAACAAAATTTATATAGAAATAAAAAGTGGGAAGATATATCAATGCTTTACATCATGTAACTAGTAAGTGTGGAGTTGATTATACTTGTTGGGTGTATCTACTTTAAGATGGTAGCATCTGCCGGGGTCATGTACACCATTTAGTGCAAATAAATTAGGGAGACAAGGTTTCTGAGTAAGGGCTTGAACATGTGGGTGGAGGTAACCTTTAGGAGTTTAAAGGGGTCCTATAATGTTCATTGGGTTCAATTTTATAAGTATATATGACTAAATAGGCCAGATATGTAGGTTTGGATGTAAGGGCTGGTGAATAATGGTGGACAGGGCTTATCATAATGTCAGGCACTGATCCACAAAGGGATATATATGTATATATACAATGTATATATTTTACGCTTATTGGTTCAGTTGATATGAACATTTTAAATATTATTGAAAGAAATTAAAAGGTTACATCTTGTAAATATTCATTTAGACTTCACTTACATTACAAGAAAACAATTTTCAGAATAAATGTTAAATTTTCCCAAACTGGTGGAGCTTGTGTCCTTTACAAATGTAAGGTTTTTGCATTTTAGGGTGTTTTGGAGCAAGGCAATAGACAAGTCAGCGCTTACAGTGGTCATCGAAGACAACAAGAAATGTGTAAGGCTGAAACTAAATATGGTATTTGTTTTCTAAATTTGCATGCACACAACATTATGAGAAGACTGTAATGCTGATTGTAGACTATTCTCACAGGCATTCAGGAGATGGCAGCACTGGCAGTGGGAGTAGCACAATGAGTGGGTCGGTAAAGAATCGCCGCAAGTCACCCATCCCTGTCCGCAGGGAGAAGACTGAAAAGGACAAGGGATCTTCAGATGGAGGTACACCACACTTGCCTCGGCCTGAGATAATGTCCAGTCAAGGATCCCAGGAGGAAGGGACACCACATAGTGGTGGAACCGAGGAGGAGGTAGTATACAGTATTATCATACCACATTAAAACTGACTGTTGCATATCTGCTTTTGGGATGTGATTTATAACAATACAGTTAACTGTGTAGTCCTTAAAAAACACAGTTTGTATCGCATCCCAAAGGAATGGGTTTTTGTATTCCTTCCAATGTTTTTACCTACCAGTTATCTTCTTTCTTCTTTACCTGATTACCCTCCCCTTATGTAGGACTTACACCCCCTAGGACTTACAATTCAATGCCTAGGGTCAGACGCCTGTCAGGGAGCACAGGAACCTATGGACCAGATTGAGTGAAGACCTGGAAGCGGGTGGTCAGCCCAGCACCAGGTGTGATAGCGAGGAAGAGGATGATATGAAATGCAAGCGAAATTGATGATCGGAAAGGTGGTAATGCAGCAATTGATGGAATGAGTGATGGGAGAAACTGGAGAACCTGGAGAAAACCTGCCCTGATACCGCATCTGCCATGAATACCACATGTGGGTCCCTGGGATCGAACCCGGGCCACCTTGGTGGTAGGCAAATGCTCGAACACTGCATAGCCCCTACCAGTTATTAGAAGTTTATAACGTATGTCCAGTGACATGTTTAATGGTTCATTGTAATCATTGTTTTCCAGAAATAGAAGTAGACACATGCATGTGTTCCCTTTTGGACCTCCAGGTTAGGACCCTGCACTGGCACTGTCAGCAATTTTAAGCATCACACGCACACACATGCACACACTGGAGAATTAATATCTACAGAATTAAGAGTGTAATTATTCTGAACCATGTGTCTGGGGTGCATAAGGCCAGTGAGAAGGCCTACCTGCTAGCTGATGACACTGCAGTCACTGTGCACATGCATGCACAGAGTGGAGACCAAGAGCGAGGGTAAGGGAGGGAGAAGAAATAGGTGAGAGAGAAAATATAAACATTCCATAGCAAGGGGTTGCCTTTAAGCACAATGTCGTTTTTTTAATCGAAATCAGAAGGGAGCTGTTATGTAACATAGTAGCAATTATCCTACATAATTAATTATGGAAATCTAACCTTAAATATATGTAAACAAAATTATCCACTATAGTTATGAACTTTATATTAGGAAAGTTCAGTGCAAGGAACATTCGTTGGCATTATGTCCACCTTGTAGTAATATTAGACCACTCTTATGTACTTTGGCCTGCTGAATCCAAGTATGTTAGCAAAATTGCTGTATCATATTCCATTTTTGAGGGAGGTGCAATGACGTAAAATCACACTGGATCTAAGTATTAAAAGTATCTGCAGCCCATTTGTTCTTAACTGTGTTACTGTACTTCAAGGCTACTGTTTCATTATTTCTGGATAAAATGTGTAGTAGTAGTAATGATGATGATAGTGATGGTGGTGGTGGTGGCGGCGGCAGCGGCAGCGATGATGATTATAACAATTTGTCAACAACAATCATAATAAGTTTAATAAATCAAAATTTAATACATTTAATTAAATAATTTATATTTTGAACTGGATTATTTTTTGTTTTAGTTAATGAAGACCGGGTTTTTGTTAGTTAAAAGTATACAAAACTCCAGAAAAAATAACAACAGCACTATTAAAATGAGTTATTACATGTCATATTATACTTAAGTGCTGTTTTCTATCTGATCTTTTTCAATTTCAATAAAATTTAGACAGAATGTTGGATATTAATTTATACAAAGCAATAGAGCAGGTATGTCAACATTTTTTGTTAGTATAAAAACAGTAATTTTATGTGCACTCTTTTAACCAAGAATACCAGAACATGAAAACCAATCAAAGTAGAAAAAGGCTTGTGCATATCTGAAAGCATTTAAAAGAGGATTTCTTTTCCTATGCGAACTGAATATAATGTGCATATACCTACATTTTCTGTAAATGGAAAGACACGTAAGAAACGTTTACCGTGAATTTCCAAAACTATCCCAAAATGTTTGCTTGGTAACATGCAGCATTAATTAGTTTGTGAAAGTAAGTAGGGGCATTATTCTAACCACACTCAGAGCACCCCAAACACCTACCTTAGGATGATGTATATTATTATACATTTTGCTTAAGTAATTAATGATTTCTTGACCTATTCTAACCAAAAAATTGATACCTAAGTGGACTAAGTGGATTCTTGGAAGGAAAGTGATGCAATAGCGGGCACTGGAGTCTCTGGAGGGAAGGGGCACATAGTTGTGATCTATGTGCTGCTGTATGTGATTTTTTTTTTTTAATTAACGTCCTCGAACATTGTGTCATATCGGACGAATGAAATGAAATGGGTGAAATGATGCTCAAATGAGCCCGAGGTCCATGGAGCTTTAAGTTACCCGACATTCGTCTTCTCAGGCTAGGGAAATCCTCGGAAAAAAAACCTTACCCGGATAACTTACCCTAAGCGAGATTCGAACTCGCAACCTCTTGAACGTGAGGCAGACATGCTAACCATCATGCTACAGAGGCGGGTACTGTATGTGATGGCACTATACTTAGCTCATATACATTTTTTGGTTACACATTTGATGTCTCATTTTTTTTGGTTTCTATGCATGAAATATGTTATGTTAAGATGTAATAATCATGATTTCTGTATACAGTATCCTTGCTGTTGCAGCAAAAATAATAGGCATGATGGGCGAGGCTTCAGTATTTTCGGAGTGCATTATAGCTATGTACATCTTAGAGTACAATCGGGCAAGGTGATTCTTCCCCAGGCTGCATCTGATGATGACAGTGATGAAGAAGTAGGCCTAAATAAAGTGTTCCCAGTGTGCCCTAGAAGTTGCACAACAATTTCTATCATTTCAAAACTTAGTGATGACAGCATCTTTTGTGATCAGTGATATGATTGACTTGTTTATGACTGGAAAAATCAGGAAGAAAAAAAAAAAAAAATAAATAAAGTCTTTTTAAACAAGCGTAAGGCACCAGTTTTCTTGATTCTTATTTAGTTTGAGATACAAAGAATAATAACAGTATGCATGTAATTACCCTAAGCATGTACTATGTATATAATTTGTGTTTCATTTATTGCTTTCATATATTGTTGTTGTTTTCTAGTGCCTTGCATCTGGCAATGAAGCCATTAGCATTCGTGCTTTCCAATACTTTTGAACTGTAGTTTCTTCTGATCTTAATGCTTCACAGATCTTCAAGTGTTCTTCATTCATTTCTGCTGGATCGTTAAACAGGACACATATTGGTGAGGCTGAGATACCTATTCTGTAGAGATGACTTGCCAAGCAGTCATGATTTGTCAATAGTCGGAAGGCTGCAACAGCTGTTTTCCTTGGTCTCTGGGGGATTATATCTGGATTGGAAAGTAGTGTAATCCATTTTTTATCTTTGGCATTTGTTTCTATTTCCTGTAGGTATGAATGACAAAAATTTTTAATGATCAAGCGTTTTATTGAGGAATATGAGAAATTGAATTTAGACTTTTGTTTTATTGTTGTGCCTTTCTTTGCAAGTGAGTCTGCAGCTTCGTTCCCCATGACTCCACAGTGTGCTGGAATCCATTGGAGATGAACAGTCTTATTAACTTTTTGGAGTTGTGTTAACATTTTGTAGCATTCTCTAATTTTTGTTGACTTCTTTGTAGTATTTGAACATATTCCCTGAATTGCAGCTTTAGAATCTGAAAGAATTACTGCCTTGTTAAATTTATTTAAGGGAAGATTTAATAATTGTCGGAGAGCAATGTATATAGCCTCTATTTCTCCATCATAATTTATTGTGTCTCTGTCAACAGAATGATAAAAGCAAAATGTGAACATGTAACTCCAGCTCCAGTAAGGTTTTCCTTCGAGGATCCATCAGTATATATGTGCAGCCATTCTTCTGTGGGATACCTAGTATTGATTGTTTCCAGAGCTAGAAGTTTTTGTATTTCTTTTGGTGTGTCTGATTTACTTATTTCCTCTATTAATTCCAAATTGAAGGTAGGTTGCAATAATTCCAATGGATTTTCTCTTATAAGTAGATTTTCTCTGGTGTTAGGAATGTTCAATTTGGATTTAATCTGTGTTACCTTTTCTAGGAAACTACTATGAGTTTTAAGGATTGAAGGGGGGAGGTTCTCTTCTGTCCATTTAGAGTTTGGCAGTCGTAACATTTTCTCGTGCTGGAGCAATGCTTGTTCTTCTATTTTTGTTGTTATTGATGGGGTCCGTGTTAAGGCAAGCATGGCATCAATAGGTGTGGATTTAACTGCTCCAGTGATTAGGCGAAGAGCCTGATTTTGTATTTGTTCAAGTTTATTAATGTTAGCATTTGCTGCTGTTATTAAAGCTTCAGAACAGTACAAGAGGTTTGGTTTAATATACATTTTGTATGTTGTGTTAAGGACTCTCCTTGAGCAGCCCCATTTAGCACCAGCTAAACTTTTCAGGATTTGCAATTTCTTTTCAACCTTTTCGGAGATGTTTGTTATATGTTTTTTCCAACTTAGCTTTCTGTCGAAAGTGATGCCTAAGTATTTTGGCATCATCAACTGCTGTGAGTGGTTTACCATTATAATTTATGCTAATATTAACTGGTTTGTATTTTAGTGTAAATAATTCATAATTTGTTTTTTCCACATTGATAGTCATGAGGTTTTTGGAGCTCCATTCATGTACTTTGTTTAGGGCTGTTTCTATTCTGTCTTTAATTAATTCAGGTTTTTTTGAAGAGCCTGAAGTCCAAATGACTACATCGTCAGCAAATAAAGCAATTTTGGTTTCTAAAGTTTTTATTATTGATGGAAGGTCATTTATATATATGTTAAAGAGTGTTGTGCTCAGAACAGCACCTTGTGGAAGTCCTCGGTGTGTTTGTTTATATTTGGAAATGTATGTATTATATTTTGTGGCACAAAATCTTTGTGAAATAAACTGAGTTATCCACTTAAGCATGTTACTTTTCACACCTATTGATTGCAACTTCTCAACTAATTTATTCCTCCAGACTGAGTCATATGCTGATTTAAAATCAATGAATACTGCCAAGGTATCTTCCTTTCTATTGAAAGCTTCCTTGATGTCTTGGCTTAGTAGGAGTACATTTTCACTTGTACTATGATTCTGTCTGAAGCCGGTCTGTGAACTATTAATTAAGTTGTAATATTCTAGGAACCAGTTAAGTCTAGATGCCACCATTCTTTCCATCACTTTTGCAATAACACTGGTCAAAGATATTGGTCTGAAACTATTAATATTGTTTGAGGGTTTGTTTTTCTTTAAAATCGGGATGATATTGGCTTTTTTCCAGTCGGAAGGTACAGTCATTCTCCAACACGTGTTATACAGTTTAAGTAGGATTTCTTTTCCTTTCCTGCCAAGGTGTTTAATAAACTCTGGGTGGATCTTGTCAGGTCCAGGAGATTTTTTGTTCTGTAATTGTTTTATTGCTAAATCCAGTTCTGTTTCATTAAAATCCTGAATAAAAATATCATTTTGTATACCTTTTGGCTTACTAGTTTCTCTGATAGTTTTTGGGATATCCTTATCTTGTTTTTTATACGCTTGGGGTATTCTTTGTGACTGAGCATAAAACTTGTTAAGGGATTCTGCTATTTCCCTATCTGTAGTTAAGCTTTTGTTATTATATTTTAATGGTTCAGTTGTATTTTTTGATAATTTTGTTTTATTAAGGAATTTGTATATTTTATTTCCATCTTTCCTATAGTCCATATGTTCTACAAAATTTGTGAAACTGGCCCTTTTTGCTGTAATTAATTCTTTCTTAAAAATGGCTGCTTTTCTTCTCCAGTTTTGTACATCTTCTGGACACTTGGTTCTTTCGGCTTTGACTCTTGCTATATTTCTTTCGTGTTTTAACTTAGATAAAGATGGAGACCAAAAGTAGCTATATTTCTTTAACTTTCCTTTGGGGATATGTGTTTTGGCTGCTGTGAATAATATTTCACAAATTTGTTTTATTCATTTCATCTGTTGACTTGAACTCTGATTCTAACAGTATATTACACTTCCCTTCTATCTCATTTTGGAAACTGGACCAATCTGCTTTTTTAAAATTCCAAGAAGTTTTAACTTTTGGTGTGTTACTTTTATTTATTAGACCTCTTATGGAGTTTATGGTGATTCTGTGGCCTGAACCTGGGTCTTCTATTATTTCTCTTTTTGTATTGTCAATTATGTCAGATGACACCATCAGAAGGTCAGGATTTGTACCCGAACCATTATAATGAAGGTAAGTGGGTGGATCATTTGGATTAAATATTAATTCCATTGTTGACGAGTTTAATAGGTCTTCTATGACTCTTCCTGCTGAATTTATATCTCTGTAGCCCCACCTAGGGGAGTGTGCATTAAAATCACCTATTAAAATACTTTTGGGTTCTATGGGAATAGAATTTAGATCTAGTGTATTGTCTGGAGGATTGTAGATACTGTAAATTCTATAGTGGTAGTTACTTTTCCATGCTTCAATTTTAACTATTTCTGATTTATCTTGTTCTTCCATTGTTTTTTGGATTTGGATAGTAGCTTTGCTTTCATATATTAAATAATGCTTAATTGGTTTGAGTAATAATTTAATAAAACAGTTTCATTCAGAAAGGAAGTTTCATTTATAGAATATTTTAGCGGTCTTCCTTTGAAAACATACAGCGGAACTTGGATAATTCAAACATTTGTAATTCAAAATCGTTGTTAATTCAAAGATTTTTCTTGGTCCCTTGAATGTTTTATTAAAGCAATATAAAAAATTCATATGAAATTTGAACTTAATTTTCCCTCATTTGTAGTTTTTGTTCAGAGATGTCAGTTGAAAGTTAATCTAAACATGAATATTTAGTATGATAACTATGTCCATGCGTTTCTGCAAAAGAGATCATCTCTCCAGGGTTTTGTTTCGTTGGAATGCTGTTTGGGTGGTGGAATAGCTCTCCTTGAGCTTCAATTCCTGCTCCTACATCCCCTTGTTTAAAACCGGTGCAGCTTTAGTTGTCGTTTGAGCTTCCTACTGTTCAATGTGTTATAAACCAATGCCATATGTCTCTTACTAAACAGCGTGTCCATTACAAGACTTCTTGACTTTTGTGGAGAAAGTCGCTGTCATTTGAAGTTCGAAGGAAAAATCTGAAATCGCAAAAGAATGTGGGATACCACTTTGCCAACTTATCTGAAAAATAAGGAGAAAATTTTAAGCAGTGCCTCAAGTAAAAGTGGAAAGAGTCGAAAAAGAGTGAGACAACTGGAAAATCCTGATGATGTGTGTACTTGCATTGCTAAAATGTTAATTTTAGATGTAACTTTTGTCATTCAAATTTTCGGATATTTTACTTTTTTTTTCTTGTCCCTTCAAATTCGAATTATACAAGTTCCGCTGTAACTTAGGCTATACTATGTTATATTCATTATTTATGTTTGTTTAATTTATTCCTTTTTTATATTAAATGATATGAGGGGCTGTCAAAAGATAACCGTAATTGTAGTTTTTTCTGAAAAATACTGCTCACCTTTATTCAAATTCTTTGAAAAACATTCAAAGTAGTCTCTTTCAGACAGTATAATAGTTCCAGCATTCTATCCATTATTCAGAACACTCCATTAGGCCCCTTTTGGATAGTCTGTAGAGTATACCAGAAATTGTATTGTTCAACTTAAGATCACTATGAAAATGGCAACCCCCCATTTTTTTTTTTTTTTTCCCCACTGTAGGAAATATGTGGATCACACGCTGAGCAAGATGGAAATGATATAAAATAAGTAATAATGTGACCATTCTCCACAGTGGTTTCATCTATTTTTTAAGAATAATATAGCTGTGATTTGTGGACTATCACCACCTTCACAAGTTCCAGTGTACAGAATATTGTATCTTTGTTTTTGTGCCATAATTTCTCCTGGAAAATGGTTACAATCATTGAATTTGGACAGGGAAGATATTAAGGAACCCATTAATCTTCAAAGGCTGTGTGTTTGGTTATTTAGCATTTTTATGATTTTCTGGTGAGCGAGGAGCTGGCCCATTGTGCCAGTGGAGGGCCAGATAATTTTTATTTGAGGAATAAATGTTTATTGTAACAGGAATCAAAACATATTTTAGCTACAGAAGTGGATGTTTAAAAAGGTCAGCAGGAAAATCAAGAAAAGGTAAAATAAAGAATAGACAGGTAAGAAGAGAAATTACGAAAGTGGAGGAAGAGCCAAACATCATATAGTAGAAATAAAATGATTATAGCGATATGGACATGTAAAAAGAAGACAGAGGAATGATTTCCCTGTCAAATTCTGGAATGGACCCCACCAGAAAAAAAGGAAAAAGAGGCTGATCAGCAACGACATGGATGGCCATGACTTCAAGAAATTTAAATCTATGGAGAGTCAGGGAGGAATGGCATTTGGCTTCCAGTTGACAGCATCAGCAGTCATGAACACCGGAATAAGAAGAAGGTATTGGGTGGTATAAATAAAAACTAGCTAGTGCTTGTGAGCTGAAGCCTGTAAGCAAGTTGAGAATAAGCAAAAGGTCGTGATTTGGTATAAATAAAAACTTCCCCTCTTCCGCCAGCTCTTGCTTTCAACACACAGCTTTAGCTCCTTGACCTTCACCAGGCCACGTAAACAAACACACCTTTTTCATGTCTGGAGAGGATTTAAATATTTGCTGCATTTAAATATCCATATACTTATTCATGTTAAACCTGATAGAGATACTGATTTTAAAGAACGAAAATGTAAGTAAAGAATTTCTATTTAATTTGCCAAATAAGATTCGCCTGGCATTCCACCGGTAACGTTCATACACTTTCTAAATTCCATCAGTGATTTTCTTAATTTTATAGTATATATCAACTGATATATGGAAGTAGATAATTTGTACTCGTGTGTTTGCACCGTTATACTGATATCCTTTACATCTATACATATAAATTATCAATAACTAATTCCAAGAGTGAGTCTGTGGGGACTAATTCCAAGATTATATGACTTTATCATAAATTAAAGCTATACTGGATGAAGAAGTTTCATTTCGTGGAAATTTAAATTTAGGGTCGGTTTTATATGAAAGTCTTCAGTTATAACCCGGTTTTGATTTGCACAATATTCTACTCTATGTATCGCTTTCATTACATTATCGTCGGTAATGAGAGCGGAACACTATTACATCATTCACATTATGTTTAGCGTTATCGTACGCAGGCAAGATGACAACACCTTAGGATGTATACAGATTGGTAAAAGGTCCCCTTCGTGTTTCATTTCCCTCTGGAAGCAAATGCTGCGGAAGCAAGTCTACATTTTCTCTTTAAATATGATTATAATTGTTTATATCTGCATCCAAGTCTCTACATATTGTGTAATTTTTTAGTTCCTCAACCACTAAACGTGTAGTAGAGGAATTATTGCATTCCGCCCAATAATTCGATATCGAGAGTAAAGCAGAAATACAGCTTCTGAGCCTCTCTGAATGGAGAGCGAGAGAAAGAGAGAGAGAGAGCCCTAGGTGTGCGTGCCTGTATGTGTGTAAGTGTGAACATCAAAACCCAAGCAGTCACTTTTAAAAACCAAATTTCGTATTAAAGTTCAGTAATCTCCAAGAGTGCAACTTTATGGAATCCCTCCATCCAAAACTAACTTTTACATGGATAAACATTCCTAATTTTTAATTTTCTCAAAAATGGCCACTGTACTCGTATTTTGATTAAAATGACATGTTAAGATATTTACATGACAATTGAAATGTAGGTATACCTTTAATTCCGGGGGAATAGCCTGTGAAGTCCTTCTCATTCTGAATCACATTTGTATAACTGATAAACTGTAGGAGATAGACGAAGTCTTACTACACAAAAATGTGTATCTAATTAAAGCACACAGTTTACGTCAATTTCTTTTTTTTTTTGGGGGGGGGGGGTGGAGGGATAAATGAAACAGTAATTGGGATTGATCCGAACTTCCAACACATGGCGATTATCCTTTTATAAATTTAAACCCAGATTCCCATAATTTGATCTGCGTCTATTACAAGTGATATACTGAAAGATTACTTCTACTGGTGTTCTGTTGATCTGCTCTAGAAGTGGGCAATTACAATTTATGGAACATCAAAATAGGCAATTCTAAGATTTTAAAAGTGTTACCTGAATTAAAGCTATACCTACTTTGTGAAAGAGTTTCATATAGGCTTATTTTATACATATAATTCGACCTTGATTTGTACGAGCATTATGCTCTTCATACCTGCTGCATGTTTGTATAAGCACGTTCGTATATGTTTTGATTCCATTATCAGGTTTCCGGTAATGAAAGTGGATCACTATGACATCACTCGCATTCTAACCATGCTTGATCATAACACCTCAGAAAAATGTCCTTGTATCATCGAAGCTGATATAGCAGCAAATATCTCCAAGAGTAGAGTTTATATTTTACAACACGTATTTCAGTCACCATGGTTGAAGAAAGCGGTGTATTTATGAGGCGCTTTGTTCATCTATTAAAGGAAAATCAAGACATTCTATTAAAAGCACAGTTGTCAGAAAGTAAGCGCAAAAGTTTATCAGTAGCTACAGTAAAGCAACAATTGGAAGAAGAGTTTAAAACATCCATCAGCGAGATGCAAATACTAAAAAAAAAAAGCAACTTAAAAACAAGAATTAAGTCCAAAAGTGATTTGAAACTAATTGGCAATAAGCTAGTTGTTTTAAAACAGTGAGAGCAGGAAATCCTGGCCATGGTACTAATTGATTGAGCAAGCTGAGGTACCTACATAGCTACCTCAGAAAAAGCCAGCAAAAGCTCCGTCGGAGCGAGGAAAGCACGTTTTTATTTATACCATTTCGCGAGCAATAGCTCCGCGGTCAAGGTCTGGAAGCTTTAGCAGAAGGTTGTTATTTATACGAAACCAACCTCTTGCTCCGAATTAGTGAGAAAAAGCTAATGCTTGCTTTTATTTATACCACCCATTAAGGAATACATAGAATTAATAGAACAGTGCGTTAGCCATTCAGGCTTTTAATGGTACATTTGTTAAGCAAATGACTGCTGTTGCTATGGGTAGGCCCCGTTTTTCAGTTTTAGCAAATCTCTATAATTTACAGGGAAGTCCACATTAATAAGATATTCCCATGCTTGTTCAAATGCTGCTTTAGGTATGTTGACAACATACTGCAGTTGTAAGATTCATCCAAAATGTTCTGAAATTGTTAAACTTACAGAGCAAGAACATAAACTTTACATTGAAAATAGAAACTGATGGATACCTTCCCACCTTGGACCTGAAATTAGGTAGCTGCAATGGAAAAATTAAATTTGGCGTACATAGGAAGGAAACACAAACAGATCTCATCAAGTTTAATGGCTATAATCCAATTCCTCATAAACATGCAGCAATCAGTAGTTTAACATAATAAATAGTAGAGAGTACCAAAACTCTGGAAATCACAGAGAACAATAGATTTAAGAGAGACTTGGTTCACAAGAAAATGGCTAAATTCTGTAGACAAAAGGAATCCAATCAGTGGTAGTTCTAAGGAATTCAAGACAATCAAAATAATTGTGTACCATTTGTGGGCCATCAGGAAATTCCAAAAGAATAATTTCAACTGACACTAACACCATAAAATAGATTCTCCATTAAGTACACGGTGAAATTAAACCAAGAAAAAAGTTCTGCTGGAAAATATATTGGTCATTTATGAAGAACCTAAAAACTGGGCTTAAAGAACACCTGGGAAGTATTAAATACAAGTGGACAGACCTGCAGTAGCGTAACAGTTTTGGGACACTGGCCACAACATTCATGATAGTATCACTTCACTTAACACCCATAGACTAATTCCAGGAATTAACCATTTAGGAGAAGATTTTCATTGTGAAAAATAGCCACCAGGAACTTGGAAATTCTGAAGGAAGGGATCTAATTAGTTGTTTCTTCCAACTATTACTAGGGAGTAGTTCAGCAGGGGGAGAGGATACTGCAGCTTTTAGGACCTTGTGAGGAAGGGATAACCATCCCAAAATATGTTTCTATAGGCTATATGAGGTAAACATGTAGTTTTAGTGAAATTTGTGTATTTAGCCCTCTGTTTGGCACATGCCCTTGTGGAACACCATTAGTTGTGTGGGGCCTAGTAGGCCCACACTATATTTTTGTGCTTGTATACTTGTATTGATTTTTTTAAATTTTATTTTTCCTTTATTACATGTTGAGCTTCATTTAGCTTAAATATACATGGTTTTTATTAGAATTATCTTACTAGATAGGTCAAAGATAGGTAAAATGTAGTATGAATACAGAGTACATCATCATTTGTACTACACTACATGGAAGGATAACAAAATGCGATGTTCAGATACACAACTTGTAATTTGAAACCTACTGTCAACAACAACAACAACGACGATGATGGTGATGGTGATAATGATAATAATAAATAACAACCTTTATAAGCATATGATAATAGGTTGCTCTCATCCTCTTCTTTGTAAAAAATTTCTGAATCTAAAGATCTCGTTTTCAGTTTATCTTCAGAATTGAAATCATCTGATTCGTACAAGTTTGCATCCACGAATAAGGCATCATCACAAGTAGATGATGCACTTCTTCCAAATCCTTGGGATTTTGTAGATCATGTCTTTAACTTCTGTTTGTGAGAAGCAGTAACATATTATTACTTGCAATGGCAAAGCAGTATTGCCCAACTAACTATGAAAAACAAATGTCAGCAGTATGTAACGAGAGGAGGTGTGTAGGGTCTGGTTGACCTGTGCGACACGTAACTGCTGATTAGTTATTCTTGCAGGAAATAAATAAATAATAATGATTTATTCACCATTTAGTTGCTACAAACGTTACAATAGGGTTCGTCAAAAAAAGAAAGAATGCTTAAAACTTATACAATATGTATTACTAATAACTAATGATACATTTGCATATCACATTTATTTTGTGCATCAAACTCTTGTATATTATATAAAGGATGTCTAATCAACCATTTGTACAATCTCTCTTTATACACTTGAACATTTACTGTAGTTATTTTTTTTGAAAGTGAATTTAAGAGTTTTATGCCTATTGCTTTGTAATACTTGGAGATCCTCTGCAATCTGTGGTAAGGCATATCAATTTTATTACTACTATGTGTATTGTGTTCATGTATATCACTCCTGACATCATAGGTATGCAAGTTCTCTTTTATATGGATCCAAACATCATAAATGTATAAATCAGCAACAGTAGGAATTTCCAATTCTATAAATAATGGTTTGCAGTGATCATGTTTCTTCAAGTTAGTCAAAATTCTTATTGTCTTTTTCTGAATTCTTAATACTTCTTGTGTCTGCAGACTACTTCCCCATAATACTATTTCATATTTAAATATGGACTGAAAGAACGAAATGTATGCCATTTGAACAAATTCTTTCGGGACAGCTTTTCTTTAAATTGACTAAGAGAAATACCATGCACCACGATAACTTATTGCATACAGAGTTGATAATGCAGATTCCAATATGGTTGTTTATCTATTACCATATCAAGAAGCTTCACGCTATCACTGTCAGTATTTACATGTTTCAGACTAAAAATGATGTTTTGAGTTTTGCAGTGATCCATAAGGAAGCTGTTACTTCTAAACCAAGTTTGAGCTTGTTGTATGGTTTCATTTACACTCAGTAATTCAAAATCTTTGTTAACATTAAGGAAAAATGTGTTGTCTGCATAAACAATTTTGAAACATAGTTTACAATTAGAAAAAACAGGGGGCCCCAATACTGAGCCCTGTGAACCCCAATTTTTACATCTTTTATGCTTGATTGTCTTACATCGACAGATACTAGCTGCTTACGACCATCTAGGTAAGATTTAAACATATTTAAGTTATTTCCTTTGATCTCATATATTTCCATTTTACTTAACAAGATATCATGTCGTACAATATCAAAAGCTTTACTTAAGTCGCAAAGAGTCTTCAAGGACGTGATAGATTTTCTCTACAAATGTATCGACAGCTAGTACTGTTGATTTTGCTTTGCGATATCTAAACTGATTGCTAAGAAATAAGTTTTGCTTTTCAAAAAAATCTTGCAACTGGTTTTTTAGCGAACATTCTATAATTTTAGAAATGGTAGGAATTATTGAAATGGGTCCATAGCTAGTTACGCTTTCTCGGTCAGCTTTTTTGCATATTGGTGTTACTCTGGGAATTTTAGTTCTTTTGAAAAAACACATTCACTGAAACATCTATTAATACAGTAGGTGAAAGAGGCTTGTATGTACTGTATCACTTCTTTAATGAGATTGTAAGAAAAATCATATATATCTAATTTTGGAATTCTTTAGATTTTTGGTGACTTTTAAAACCTCATCACACATTACTTCTCTAAGTGCAAAATACTCATTTTCTTTTCCTGAAAATGAAACTCAATGTGGTTACTGGATATGGTTGTACCTGCAAGGTTATATCTTCTACTGACTGCAAAAAGAAATTCCTAAAATTGTCAGGAGTTATTTCGTATGTATTGTTATTGCTATCTCTACCCATTACAGAATTTGACAGACCATGTTGCTTTGCATTTGCTGTTTTCTATGAGTGTTAGATTTGCATTTTTCTTTACATCAGCTAATTGTCTCCTGTACTGCTTCCTATAGTCTTTTAATATTTTGGACAATAGTTCATTTGGTTTTCTTTTAAACATATCCTGGAGAGTTATTAGTTTATTTTTCATGCTTTCAAGTTCTGAATTATACCACTACATACATTGTTTTTTTCTTTTTATTGAGATTTTGGAGTCTTTTGTGTTTCACACAAGAGCTGTTGAATAAACTGTAAATTTTTGAAAAAAAATATGTCAAATACTTTATTGGCAGGCTCCCAAGTATTACAAAGAACTGCTTCACAAATCACCCCCACTAGGCTTTCTTTAAGTTTATTTATATTTTTTACACTAAGATCTCTGATTTCTTTTAACAATTTTTCCTGGCTTCTTAGATATGTTTTTTTTTTCTTTTCTTTTTTTTTCTTTTTCTTCAGAGATGACCTTAAAGAATAGAGCTTGATCTGCTACTACATCAGTCTAAAGCTTTAAATGAATAGCCTTTTGGTTTCAGGTTTGTAATTATATTGTCCATACATGCTGTCCCTTTTGTAGGAGTAGATAAGGTTGTTTAAATTAAATTTTAAATTATTTTGTTGTTTAACGACGCTGTCAATTGCCAGGATCACATCAGCGTCGTCGGTATGCCAGAATTTCGTCCCGCAGGAGTTCTTTTACATGCCATTAAATCTACTGACATGGAGCTGTCGTTTTTAAGCACACTTAAAAACCATCAGTCTGGGCCGGGTTTGAACCCGCGACCTTGGGATCAGTAGGCCAGCGTCTAACCAACTGAGCCACCCAGACTGACGATATGTTGCTGCAGCAAACAATCGAGTAAAGTTTACATAGGTGCATTCATTTGCAAACTATAACTTTTAAATGAACTAACAGGATTTCTCGGTCACTAGCAACCAACAGAGGGTTAAATATGACTGGTTATGGAATTATTACTCATCACTTCACTTTATTAAGTTTCCACATACGTGTATACAAACTGAGATACTTACTTAACAGTTAGAGAAACACAGGAAAACAGAATTATTTTATTTAAACAGGCTATAAAACAAACAAAAACAAATGCAATGTAGTATTAACAACATAGTCCATAAGGACACTACATTTGTCATCATTGGGATTAAGTCTAGATGCGTACAAGTTGAAGCTTATTTGCACCATCTGCACTCAGGAATAAATTACAATTTTTCAAAAACAGTAATTCTGAATTGCAATGAAATGGAACCTTTAAGGAAGAAAGTAAAGATAACAAAAATGTAGTTCTGGTGGTGTTTTCTCATTCAATAAATCATGTTAAAATAATTTTACGTTTGAATTATTATACTGCAAATGATAAACAACTTTTCTTAATTCATCTGAGATACGCATTTAAAGACTTTAATGCCAATATTTTTCATTCATCGCTCAGCATGAATTATTTTCTAGACATAGCAAATCTGTATGCCTTGCTTACATTTTTTGAATTTTTAAACATATTTTTCCTTACCTTCCTGATATGGCGTGAATGAACACCTTACTTTGTTTTTGCAAACTGTCTTGGTTGCTCATGCAATGTTGCTTATATTGAAGGAATTAGAAAGCATGGAATAATTTTTAGGAATATGGTTAGCTATAAAAGTATTTTGATTTAGGGAACATTAGTGCTGTTACCTGTTATTGCTAATTGTATTTAGCTGCGTGATCTTAGGATTCTGTTAACTTTTTCTTTCAAGCCATAAGAAAGATCCACTAAACTTTACACCTTGCCTCCCTCCTCCCCCCCCAAAAAATCAAGAAAATATGCATAAGAATGAGTAATTTAGTCTTGTTTTTTAATTTATCAGTTTCAAAATTGGCATTGGAGCCTCAATGTACTGTATGTGGCTCAAATCCTCTTGTAATGAAACGTGGAGTCAAATGAAAATCTTAAATACTTTTTAAAATGTAATTTATTGAATAAAGGTGGAGCACAGTCTCAATGACATTCAACACACATCCTCCAGTGCTTATGAGGTGCACAATTTCCTTGGGGAAAAAATCTTGTGGTATTGTATGCTGCCACTCATGCACCACAAGGTGCACCTCCTTATCGGAACAAAATTTGTTTCCTCCCATCACCTCTTTGAGTGGTTCAAACATGTGGTGATCACTCAAGGTGAGGTCTGGTGACTATGGAGGTCATGGAAGGCTATCAAAGTGAAGGTCAGTGATGATTGCAACTGTTGCTTAGGCTACATGAAGCCAAGCATTGTCATGTTGCCAAATGATGCTTGTAATCGGAGCCAATGTTGCTTTGATCCGACTGCAGGGTGAAGATGATTTTTCAACATAACAGAATATGATGCACTGATGAAGATGTTTCCTCTAGGTGTTTCAAGATAATGCCTCACTCATTCCAAAAGAATGTTAGTATAACCTTCCCTGCAGATGACTGTGTTCGGAGCTGCTTGGATTTTGGTGCTGAGGAATGGAACCATTCCTTGCTTGCTATCCTTGTTTGGCTGGTTGTAGTGTACCCAGGTTTTGTCTCATGTAGTGATTCTTACAAGGAAGCCATAACTTAACTTTCTGTTTCAGAGCACCACAAGGGTTCTTGACAGGTGTCAACACATAGCTCTGTTAGTCCTGGAGTTCGCTCCTGCGGCATCCATCTTGCAGATACTTTCAGAACTTAAGCACATTGTGAATAATGTATTGAGCTGAGCCATAACTAACGTTCAGATTTGTGGTTATTTCATCCACTGTCATATGGCAATTTTCCACAACAGTGACTTCAAATGCTGCAGTAGTGTGGTTGACATGGGTGGGGAGCATCTGCGACAGAAGTCACACCGTTTCTGAACCTTGTACTCCACTTGTACATTTGTTGCAATATAAACATGCATCACCATACTGGACCTTCATTTGCTGATGTGTTTGAAAGGTTTCATATCTTCATGACTCAAAAAAAGTATTACAGAACATTGTTCTTCATTGGTGCATGTTGCAAGTGGGACAGCATCTTTAAAATAGCGTTGTGGCAGTATTTTATATGTCTGCAGTGTACTGCTATCTGTTAGGCACTCTTTAAGTATTGGCAACAGCACTGCCAACTTACAGAACTGTGGTAGGAAGATTCAAGTTATTAAATGTTTAAGGTTTTCATTTGAATACCCCTCCTAGGAAAACCTGGCATACAGCACAGAAAAATCCTGCTCACTATTTATTATTGTGCATCACTGTGGTGCACCTTGCAGAACAGTAAAAGGAATGTGGGTGACAACTGTGCAAGCAAGATCTGAATCAGTCTTGAAAATTACTTGGTTTTATTTTTGCTGTCTAGTTTGTGTGTGTACATGTGTGCATATGTACATATGTCGCTTGTTTGAAGTGTTTAATATCGTTTTTAACAATTCTGATCTGTAGAGACAGCGAGTGATATAGGTGAAATGAATTCTGGGCTAACTTAGCTGAGAATTACCCAACATTTACTGGAATCTTCTTTATTAAACACACCAAAAGAATGGTGGCCTTCACGATCAAGAATTTATTGAATAAATTATCAACATGATGTGTGGTTTATATCAGAAATGTAGGTAGTCCCTGCATTCCTTTGGAATGCTCTGACCAGAATGCCACTTAGAAAGTTCTGTACCTTAGAATGACTGAATTAATCAGAGAAGTCTTCATAATATTACTTAACACACTAAGCTGCAAATGGCTGGCTAGAAATACAACCTATATTCTTTCTGATCATTACCCTCATAGGATTAAGGTTTTCATCTTTAATATGATGCTCAAAATACATTTCCTCGTAGTATCAAATTTATATTGCAGCAAACTTTTAAATCAGAGCATGTGTTATGTTTCAATTATGTGTGGGCATCCAGTTTGTCATTGTATCTTCTAAATCAAGCATGGACAAATGTTAGCAACTTAGATTATGCTAATTTAGAAGAAGGTTTACATTAAAAGTTTGGTATTTACAAAACAGAAAAATCACCTCCATTAATATGTGCACTTAGGAGCTGCTGATGTCCAGAAATCAAGCAGTTGTACATCCATATTCTAAGTAGGTGTAAATATCTGCACTTTTCATTTTAGATGTTTAACATTTGTTTTGTCACCATGCATTTTATAATATTCCATAGAGATAAGGCTCATAAGATTGTGTGGAGAACCTGAATGAATGTTTAATTTTTTGATGGAATGTACCTAAATAAACACAATGGACTGAGGAATTTGGAAAACTGAACAGTATAACTTATAGAATAATATAGCTTTGAAAATATTATGTTTACGATATGGTGTTGGAGAAAAGCTAAATGGTGTTATGTTATTTATGAATGACTAAAGATAAAATGAATTGGAAAGACAAGAAAATAATGGTTTGTGCAAGAAGAGCATAAATTAATAAAATGTTATTCAGAGGTCTCTTTAACTATGCAAAATTTTGGGGTTGATGTGTTATGAAACGGGCAATTCAGATCACTAACTGTACAATAATTAAAAATGTTTAATAGCCAGTGTGTGCATCTTTGCTCATATTTGATTCTATATAACCGAGAGCCCTTGGACTACATCAAGAAATCTTGCTGGCATAGTTTTCACCCACTTTCCTTTTACTGTCTTGTAAAGTGTTCCCATACATATTTCTTCTATCCAACACAAAAGTACATTTCTATTAGCAGTGACCATTTAGCATCATGAAAAGTTGCAAAAGATTCGGATGATTTTATTCTCTAATTCTCTTATTTCATCATGGAAAACATTCAGATGTTATGAAATAAACTGAGTTAGAATCCATTGGATAAACCCTGTAACATCTCATTTTGTCATTTTAATAAGTGTGAAAGGGAATTGCATGTATTATCATTTCAGGAAGTGTACAATGCTTCATACTTGTCCAATGGGTCCACGGAACAAGTCCACATTGGTGGACCAGGGAGTGGTGATGAACCAGATGGAGGTTTCTCAGGATCATCTGATATATTAAGAACAAGAGCTGCTATTGAGCACATGCAGTCCAAAATTGGTCGCACAAGAGAGCTCATTCGTGGGGAACAAACTACAAGAGATGGTATGTTACAGAGCACCATATATCTCCATTTGAAGGGATGCACTTTTTATAAAAATTTATTAATTTTATAGATAACTAGGCAAATAATGATATGGCTTTGAGAATGAGCTGGACACAGCTTAAAACCCAGGGTCCGTAAATAATACTAAGATAAGTGAAGTTTTTAGTTTCTAATTTTTTCTTACTTTAGAATCTTGTTGCTTCAATTTTTTCTTATTTAATGAGAATTAAGTTTAACGTATACTTGTATACTAGTGGAGTCAATTTTGTAACACTAATCACTTGCACTTAAATTTATGAGTGACTAGTTTTGGGACCCGTTGCTTCCATTTTCATCCTCTGTGTCGAACTCCCATTTCTGGCTTAGTTGCTTGCAGCCATCTTTGTGGTGGTGGAATGATGAACTTCTCTAAAATGTCAATTTTCAGGATTTCAAACTTAAGACCGTTTTTGTACTCTCATGCTGAAATGTTTTCCCACATTGTGAGTCATTGTGGCCCGTTATGCTTTTTTGTAATTTTGAATTACAAATGTTTTCCCACATTGTGAGTTATTGTGGCCCGTTATGCTTTTTTGTAATTTTGAATTTGGGTCCAAGTTAAGCTTTTCATTTCAAAAGTGAGTTGCTACTGCTAGTTTATCATTTTGTTCTAACTTAACATTTCTGAAATGCTCTTTGGTTCTGATTTTTAGACTGATTTTGGTATTTTTGTAAAACTTTTTATAATCTACAGTTATTTGGTATGCTCTTGATTTGTTGTCTGGTTGAGTCTCATGTTCTGTTTTTAGATTTAGCATGTTTCTTATGAAGTATCTGTTAGTGAGAGCCAAGATGTAATTAGAACATTAAAGTTTTGATTTAGAATGGTCAGTTATACATCAAAGGATAGAAGTGATTGGAAAAATTATTTGGTCCAGTACAAACTTGATTTCATAGCTTAAAGGTATCAAAGTTTCAGCTAGCTCTTTGATGTAAAATCTCAACTGAACCAACTATGTTGTAAGGTCTCAATCATCAGAGCTGGCTTTAGTTAAGAAAATCTATTCTGCTTTTTATTTATTTGTGTTGGGCAAACCATATTCATTAAAGTAAATGTTTAAGTTTTGTTGACATACTATGTTTATTACATCAATGGAACAGTAACACTAAGAGTTGAAGGAAATGTGTGTAGGCACTTCTTTCATTTGCAAACATTTTTAAAATATTCAATGCTGCTGCTTCTGCTGCTAAGATACATGGAATACATTTTATTTTGAAAAGTTTGCATGTTAAAATGGCATAGCTCCTTTGTTTTCAGATAATGTCAATGAGTATTTAAAACTAGCCGCTAATGCTGATAAGCAGCAGCTACAGAGAATCAAAGCCGTATTTGAAAAAAAGAACCAGAAATCTGCGCAGTCCATCTCTCAACTACAGAAAAAATTAGAAAGTTACAACAAGAAGCTGCGAGACTTAGAGACGTATGGCATACAGAGTAGCCATCGCCAGCCCCGAGAGGTATTACGAGACATGGGTCAAGGCCTGAAGTAAGTGACTTAGTGAAATTACTTACAGCATTTTTTCTGTGTGTTCTTTTTTTATTTTAGCTTGTGTGTATACCTAACAGAGTTAATTAAATAGATGTTAACAGAAATTCACTTCATTTATAGGTGACAGAAAAAAAAATTGTAACCTTTTTGAAGTCTTACCCTAAAATGTTCCATTACATAAAATAAGACAGAATTTTCCTTATTAAAATTAAAAATATTTATTGTTTGCTGAATCAGCTTGAATGTTACCCCCAAATGTCTTAATATATATTTTTAAAATGAACAAGTTGCAGTTAACCTCTTGAGGGATATCGATGTGAAATCACGTCCATTTAAAATGACGGATGAGCGATATGGGCGTGTATACACGTCCTGTGCGTTTAAGCATTTAACCCTTATTTATCCCTTATCCAACTCAACTTATTATAATTTTCCCTTTATGAAACATTTTAGTAAGGTCTATATACTTTATTGGCTTACCTTAACATATTCATTCTGCAGTGATTTACCTCAAAACAGGGATAAACACACAAGGGTACGTACATCAGGAATGGTGATGTAATACAGCTTATCTGTTTGTGTTTACACAAGCTTCCACTCATGGCCATCTGCATTCATTCTTTAGGCAGGTAGTAAGTTAATGGGTGAGTGAACGAGAGAGAGAGCAAAAATCTGGGATCTGTTCATAACCTTAATCATACTTTTTTGTTTGTTTTTAACAAGAAATCTAGGTATATCTAACTCTACCACCATGTACGTACAATAGGAAGCTTAAAAAACCACAATCCAAGTAAATGTCACTTGGCTGTAAATTGTTCTTCGTTCCTGGAACAGTTGCCCATACTGTAGCTGCCGTGCCAAGTAGATAAATGAGTTGCTTTCTTCAGTCATAATAATTTTTTGTTGGCCATATTGGCAATTGTTTTAATTCATTATACAAAATGAAACAATGTTGCATGTGTACAGCATTTTCAATATTCCTTATATCTGTTATGAAGTTAAATCATTTTAAATGTTGCAGATCTTAATTTTAATCACATCGTCCTAGCAGCCAATGGTTATTTTTTATGGCACCTAAGCTATAACTTGCAAGAAATGAATACATCTGTAACACTTCATTATAGTCAATCAAATTTATTCCTCTTTTTGTAATTCAGTTTCCTACCCCATTTTGTGATGATGAACCACTAATATGCTTAGGATCAAAATTTATAATTTAATACGTTTTAGAAGAAGGAAAAGATGCAGCTTTAATGTTCTTACAAAGTAATGCACCTTTTTGTTATTTTTCTGTTTTCAGAAATGTTGGTGGCAATATTAGAGATGGCATCACAGGTTTCTCAGGGTAGGAATTCCTAAGTATCCTTTATGTTATTATGTTATAAGTTAAATCTGTAGCGTTAAAAGTAATACTTCGTTTTATAATTTTCAGGACTGTTATGTCAAAACCAAGAGAATTTGCTCATCTAATAAAGAACAAGTTTGGAAGTGCAGATAACATCAATACCTTAACAAGTAAGGCATTGCCTCTTTCCTTTTATCTTCTTATAAGATAGTGTCTCATATTTTGCACAAGTTTTGTTCTTATGTAGGTGTATATCCCTAAGCAAAACCATTAGACTTTGTAACAACATATATGTATAAAAACAAGATTTATTGCTATTGTGGGTAAAGTATAGTGACCTGGTTTTTCTTCAGGCTACACACACACACGCCTTACATATGCTTTCAGTTGACAGGTATAATCAGATCGTTAAGTAGAAATATCTCTTTCATTGATATGATAGCACGCTAAACTTAATTTACAAATGATTGAGAACCACTCCAAATTCAGTTAAAGTGCATTACATGGTGCAAGGTGCAAAATGCAACTAAGAAAAGTTGACCTCGATGTAAACCTCCACTTGCTCTTTTCTTACGCTTGTCTCTGTTATTTTGCCTTCTCCTGCTTCCTCACTTTCAGCACCATTTCTGCTGTTTCTTCCTCACTGCATAATGTTTACACACTGTGCACAATGTTAAACTGTTAATTTGGTTTTTAATACCAAATCTGGTCTTTTGTTTTAATGGTCAGGAAAGTACTGGTACGAATTTCATTTTTGGATGTTATAGTGTCTTTCAACAAATTATTTTCTTACACCATAATTATTGCACCACAGATGAGGCATTTAGCTCTATTGTCACTATCAAAAAAGTAAGAAGGTTCTCATTCTGATTTAAATGGATTTAACAGCATTTTTTGCTTTCTTTGGAGCATGTTGCTCCATAATTAGGCCTTTCTAGTGCACGTAGCTATTTACAGATCAGCAAGGCATCTTATCAAAACAGACTACTTCGATTGTTCACTTTTTGGCTGTGCAGCGCACGAGTTCTGAGCTTAACGAGTCACCATGGTGCACTGTGCAAGAAACCTGTACACCTTGGATTACACCCAGTGCAATTTTAAGCTTTGAGAAGCCCTGAGTTAAAGTTGTAAGGAATGTAAACTCCTAGTGCACCTTAAATCAGATCATATAAGGCATGACTATGTGTATCACTTGTAGATTGACAGTGTTGAGATAGTGGCATTCACTTTGATTTTAGCAGCAGCTGCACAAAGGTTACAAGACCCCATTCTGTCATTCTTTTGTACTTTTGCCCTCACTTTTAAGAGAAGCTGTGGAAAGAACGAACGAAAAAAGATACTGCCTAATGAGAGAAAATTATTCAGTTAACATAGAAGTGATAAAACATTCTGTTATCCACCATGTAAAAATACTGTGTGTTCATTTTTAATTACTTCTTCAATGGTCATACATGATGTCACCACTCTTTAGTTTCAACAAGTTGAAGAAAAGAGAGGTATCACTACATAGAGAGGTCCTAGATCAAATGTAGGAGAACCTGGTTCAACTACTCAGACCTGCCTTTGTGTTCACGAAGCTTTCCATAAAACATGCAACAATAATTTCTTCCAGCAGTTTATTGAATGGCTTTCACACAGCAAAATTGAGAAAGGGTATGCATCTGCCTACTGCGGTGGCTTGGTCATCAGTAGGGCTAGGAAGTTCATGCTTTTGCATGTTTTTTTCATAGGGGTTAAAAACGTATGCTTTTACATTATGTGCACGAATTATGGAATTTTCAGCTATTTGGACATGATTTTATGGTGCATATAACTGCATATTTTCTTGATTTTTTATAAATGCATATTATTTCAATATTATAGCCCCTATATTGCATATTTTAATGATTTTTATGGTTTTTATTATTTTTTTCCATGTGTATAATACTTTTCATATTGGAGGTATTGCACATGTTGATGCAACTCGCGAGGTGAGTCATGTTGTCATGCAGTGAACCCCCTGTTTCCATCGCTTCATTATGTGTTTGTATGTAGAGAATAATCAGTGCGTTATCTGAGAGGTTTATATTAACAAAGATAAAGTGCAGGTCAATATTTTGAGCAGCACGATTATCACAACACTGCCCTGCTCTCCAATAGTTGTGCCATGGTCTTCAAACGTAACAGTGTTGTGAAACAGTTCCCACCAAATTAAATTAGGCATGTAAAATGTTAAAAAGCTCTTCAAATGCCGAAAATAAAACCAACTTCGAGTGCTAGATTAATTAAATTACAGAACAAGATTTCGAGTGATTTAATATCTACAGATAATAGGGTACTGTATTGTGGAGCGTGTGAGAAAAATATAGGGAGTGAGAAAAGATTTCAAATAGTTCAGCACATAAACACAGCAAAACATAAGGAGAATTTAATCAGAAAACTCGCAAACAAAGAACCTGTTCAAAAACAGCTAGTAGAGTGTTTAGGAAGTAGGGTTACTGAATTTTCCTATGACCTGTGCCAAGCATTTTTAGCTGCTGATATTCCCTTGTTCAAAATCAATAATCCGACATTTAAAAACTTTCTTGTCAAGTACACTCAACAACATGTGCCTGAAGAAAGTACACTGTGTAATACTTATGTAGGACATTGTTACAATAACATATTGTCAATTATACAAAATGAATTAGCTGATCAGTTTGTGTGTTTGTCTGTTGATGAAACCCCTGATTCTGAGCGCCGTTCTATTGCTAATATAATCGTGGGTGCCTTAAATAATGAACAAAAGACGACACCTTATCTTCTTAATGTGTGCGAATTGTCGGCCACTGATAATGTAACTGTAACCCAGTTTGTGATGGACTCTTTGAAATTATTATGGCCATGTGGAATCAAATACAACCGGGTACTTTTATTTGTTACTAATGCAGATCCTTATATGGTAAAATCAGGACAAACCCTGAAAGGTATTTTTCCTAACTTAATTCATATAACTTGTTTGGCACACGCTCTTCATCACATTTCTGAGACAATACGCGATTCTTTCCCATTGGTAGATAGATTTGTGTCCTGTACAAAGAGAATTTATGTTAAATCTTCTAAAAGAGTTAAGTTATTTAGATCAACAGCACCTAATATCAGACTTCCTCCTGCACCAGTGTTAACTCGATGGGGAACATGGGTCGATGCAGTTTTATATTATGCTGAGCACATAGAAATAGTCGAAGAGGTTGTTAATTCATTGAACTCGAAAGATGCTTCATCAATAGAAACTGCAAAATATTCTGTCAGTCCCTGGGTTAAAAGAGGATCTTAGTTTCATATCTGCCCATTTTTCTTTCTTACCAACAGCCATAATGGCATTGGAAGCTGTAGGATCTCCTTTGCATGAATCACTTACTGTCTTTGAAAAAACAATACGTGATCTAAGTTCGGTTCCTGGTAGCATAGGACAAAAAGTGAAAGAGAAAGTGAATTATATAATTTCAAAAAATTCTGGTTATAAACAGATGTGCGATATTCGAGACATCCTTGAAAGAAAACCATCTATCACACCAAGAGACTTGAGTCTCTCTGTAAAGCAGTTAACATCATTTAAATATGCCCCGATAACATCTTGTGACGTCTTCATGTTACAAAAGTGTTTTGCGAGACAACAGACGATGTTTTACAGTTGAAAATTTGTGCAAAGTGTTGGTTGTGAACTGCAATTTAGCAGTTAATACTAGCGGTGAGACTACTTGTGCTTCAACCTCTAAGGAATAAGGTAACTTCATTTATTATTTATACTAACTCGCCTTGTCTACTGTGAAGGGGCATTGTTTTAGTTCAATAGTGCATATTTCTTAGCATATTTTCAAGTTTTTAAGAGCATATTTGTATGCATATTTCAGTGTTTTTTAGGGCATGAACTTCCAAGCCCTAGTCATCAGTTAAACATAGTGCATACTTATCACGGGGAAAAACAACAAAATAGCAACCTAGCAATACTGAATATTTGCATCTATACGTATGTGTCATTCATGTATGTCACACCACAATTAAGTACTGTAAAATAATTGTGGTTATCTTTTAACATTTATCTTAAGGATTTTTTGAGGCATCTCTTGGAATTCCAGATACCTGTCCAGAAAATCATCAATACAGTAGCTAGATTTGTGATTCTATCTTTCAAAGTTTATCTGTTTATGTGTTTTAGAACAATCAATCATCATTGATTGGCCTTATATATGGCTCACATAGTACTAATATCTCCCTGCATTCAGCATTCCAGTTTGAAAATAATATTCCAACATGTGGGCACAGTGCTGTATGTCAGCTTTATATTAGCCTCTACCACCGACGATATGCTGCATCATACTCAAAGATCAGAAGACTTGTATCCATATCATGCAGACAGGCTTGATGGATGCCCTCATGTTACAGTCTTATAGGAAACAGTCACTAGGGAGCTGCTCCAAATGAAGAACACCTGACGCAAACCACCAATAAAAATATCACAGCTATACAGTGTTAGATGGCACCATGTAGATGTGCATTTCTTGGTATCTGTAGACTCACTTCAAAGAGTGACTTCATAGATTGGAAAGAGAAGGCACACATGCAAATGAGCATGGTGTGTAAGTCAGTTATGAGTTAATTACTCGCAGAATAACACTAGGTAGAGATGCATTCTGAACGGGATTCCACTGCATGATTTATGCAAACTCTCTTGCAGGTTTTGCACAACACTTTGTTGTTTAGCAGCCCTTAGTCTTTGGGCAAAAGCGGCATCTAATTCCTTTCCTGATTGACACAGAATCAGTGTTGATCAACAACAGGTCAACAGATTCTGCTAATTGTCTTACATGTGGTAAAGAGGTTTTGGCAAAATATTGTTAACCAACTCTTCAAATAGTCATCCAGGAGGTCCTGTTGAGGGTCTTTTAGAAATCTTGGTGAGCAATATTTTTCTTGCATTCTCCTGTACAGTTACTTTCAACATAAAATTAGAAAATAGTCTGTGACCAGCATTTCAATCAATGACTTAGAAATTTCATTGTTTTCTTATATCCTGATGCCTGGCTTCATTGTTTCACCAGATCGAGAATTTGTTTCAATGTAATGCACTTTTGACATTCAGACCATATTAAGATGTGTAGGCTGCAAACATCATGTGTTCTTGCCGAAATCAAATTCAGGCAAAATGGAAATGTACTTCATTTGAGCAAATTTCTTAGGGACCTCATGTTTGCACTTCCAGCCACTTGCAACTGAATTAAGTTTCTAATCCTGCATATCATGAGTTATGGTATACCAATTGTGAACTTTATCATACAGATATCATACTCTATGTACAGTCATACAAATGGGAACCAACACCCTTTACTACATCTTTTGCAGTATTTTTGTCTGAGTGCAGATCATCAAGTTGCTTTCGAGGATATATTTGCATGTGAATGTGAATTATTCAGAGACTGCCAGCATCCAAGCTGTCACACCGTGCTTGAACTGCAGGAACGCTCAAAGCTTCAACTGCAAAATGCTTTCATATGTTCACCTATTGTTGCACATTCAGAGGTTATCTGCAATCTTAAGAAGTTTCCTTGAGCTTCTGTGCCATCAATTCTGGGACAATCAGTTTCAAAAAGGAAGTGTTTCCAAGGAAGGTAAAAAATTACAAGCTTACACCACTATCAGCTTTAGTCTAGATATGTTTCATAGTTCATATGCCACAACACATATTCCATTCAATGCTTTGGTTTCTTGTGCATCTGTTGGTGTTGCAACACATTCTCTAGAGTACTGGGTATTTTCATATCTATCTGAATGTTGGTATAATTCTCTGCTTGATATATCATGTCATCTGTGAATAGTAAATGCAAAGGTTTTTGATTTCTTTGCTTGTTGCTTCATTGTGTTTCAAGCAAGTGTTCTTCACGTAGCATTTGTTGTTTCTTATATCAGAGAATATCCTTAATAGTATTAAGTGCAATGCCAAAGGAGTTTGTTATAGAGTGGCTTGCTCAAACAGCTTTATTGTTATTTATTGATATAACATCATATGTCCTTTCTGTCATGTGTATTGAATCAGAATCCTGATCACAGTTGAATGCTCTTTGTAAGATAAAAGAAAATGTACCAACAGTTGCATTGCCTGAAGCATCTAGCACAACCATTTTCTCATTCTCCATCCAGGATTTCATAATCCCACATAAGACATAAAAGCAAAGTGTACATGAACATTAAAACTAAACCCCGGTGCGACAGCCCATGAAGGGCCAAGGCCTACTGCCCAGCTGCTGCTTCCCCCACCTCTGCCCACTACAGGTGTCATTGGTGAGGTGCAGTACTGGAGAGTGGGACGTGGTCAGCACCCTAAGCCCTCCTGGCCAGTTATGTGGTCTTCTCGACCTGGAGCCGCTACATCGGTCTGGGTGGCTCAGTTGGCTAGACGCTGGCCTACTGATCCCAAGGTCGCGGGTTCAAACCCGGCCTAGGTCGATGGTTTTTAAGTGTGCTTAAAAACGACAGCTCCATGTCAGTAGATTTACTGGCATGTAAAAGAACTCCTGCTGGACAAAATTCCGGCACACCGGCGACGCTGATGTGAACCTGGCAATTGACAGCGTCGTTAAACAACAAAATAATTTAATTTAATTTGGAGCCGCTACTTCTCCATCAAGTAGCTCCTCAAGTGGTCCCCCCGGGACCTAATGAGGCTGAGTGCACCCCATACCAGACCTCCCAGAGGGGATAAAATCCCCATGAACATTAGTGTTGATTTTTTAGTAAAAAGTGCCCCAGTGGTCACAAGCCTTCAACACCTTCTAAAGGCACTTGCACTATTAATGTGTTTCAGATTGCATATTTGTGTGTGCTAGGGAGCTTGTGCCATGTACAGCTAACATGTTCTTTAAATAAGTTGAGATATTCATAATTAAAATTGTTTTGGTTATTGCCATGTCAACAATATTTAAGTTTGAACATTACAGACATTGCAGGCTTCATCATAAGGGCACTTATATGTTATTGATTGTAGGAACTTTATACCTGACCAGAAATGGAGGAGGAGAGGTAGCCAAACCTTATTTCTATTGTTTCCCTCTTGTTGTCTATGCCTTTATTTACAAATTATTGCTAGCATAGGTGCATTTCCATAGTATATGTGATGCCTAAATGTATTCATATGTGCAACAACAGCAGAAAGTGCCAGATTTCTTAGCAGTATGTGTTTATTAAAGCCACATTTATGCTGTATTGTTGTTTTAATGTATACATTTTCACAGGAGAATAAAATATAGTAAACAGCAGCGACAAATATAATATGGATAAATAACTTTTGCAACAGAAAATTCACTAACTATACAGAATGTAAGTGAATAACACCACACAAGTTTTACTGGCAATAGACAGTTCCTAGACAATCAAGTTGAGATAGGAAACCTACGGCATCAAGTTGCTAAGTTAAAGGTATGCAAAGTATTTAGAGATTGTGATCAATAAATCATAACCAGAAAGAAATATGTAAGTAGTAGCCATTGGAAATGAAATAGTGCTTATTAGGCAGTTAGTAAAGTCCTGTTTTTTCTCTTTGAAGAAACACTTCTAAATTGTAGCGTTACCAAAAGCGCTTAAATTGTGGACTTAACATGTGACTGCATGCCACTGCAATGGATAATAGGTTGTGATGAACAGCTAAATAAATATAGGGCAGCTCTAAAGCATGTGGTTTGACCGTACAGTTATGTGGACTGACTGGTTCTAATAAACCCGACAAATCGAGTTCAAACCCAGAGATGGGTGAACTTTTTCCCCCTCCTTTCTTTTCCATTTTGAGAGCAATATTGTGTTTATGCTTTAAAATAGCAAATTACCACTATCATATGCAATGCACAGGGTATTGTTTACTTTTGCTTCTTCTCATATATGATGACTTAGACTGGAGGGTTATGTATTTGCATTGATCTGAAGTCATTTGGCTAAAATTATCCATGTCAATAAGAGCAATTTTCAATTTTAACAGTTGACTAGCTGTAAACAATTCACAAAACGTTGAACCAAGCAATAACACAAAGTACTATGATACCCCTAAAGAGACATTGAGTGGTGGCATGACAAATGTCTAATACTGCCAATAGGTGACCTTAATAACCCTGGAAGATACTAACACCACCATGTGGTGACTATTTCACACTCAAGTCACCCACGTCTGATTTCCTATTTGTCTTCAGCATACAACATTACGTTGAAGCAGTTAAATAGGTACTCTGGGAACATGGAGCAAAATTATACTTTAGTCAAATTAGCTGGGAGAGGAAGAACTGTCAGTCAGCACCTATGCTTTTGCACGTACAGTGGGCATCAACCACACAAGTGTATGGAAAGTATTGCATTAGGAGCTGCTTTACTTCTTCCACCTGCAAAAGGTACAAGCCTAACTCTGGAGGATTGTAATTGACGCAGTTTTGCGAATGGGCCATGAGGCAGCCATCGGAACATTTTCAGTGGTGTTATTCACCAATGAAGCCACATTTACCAGGGATGGACTGATTCTAAGCTACAAGAATAGTCTCATATGGGTATATGAAAATCCCCATGCCACTGTTCAGAGGAGCCAGCAACAGCAGTTTATGGTGAACATATGGGCTGGCATTGTTTCTGACCACATCATTGGGCCACATCTTGTTCCTCCTCGACTGTGTGGCAACACTTATAAAACATTTCTGAAGGATGTACTACCAGCTCTTTTGGGAGAAGTCCTGCTTGATATTTGTGCTCAACTGCATTTCCAACATGACAGAGCTCCTGTGCATTATGCTATAAATGTATGGGGGCATCTAAATCAAGTCTTCCCCAACTGTTAGATTGGAAGAGGCAGTCCTACTATGCCGTGGTCACCTCGTTCACCACATCTCAACCCTGTGGATTTCTTTTTCTGGGGTCCTCTTCAGACTATGTGTATTTATCATCAGTTGATTCTGAAGAGACGCTGGTTGCCTGCATTATTGCAGCCAGTGATGAGATTTGCAATGCACCAGGAGAGCTCAACAGGGTTTGCAAATCATTTCTGCATCGATATTGCGTATGCATTGATGTTAGAGGTCACCATTTTCAGCAGTTCCTTTGAAACCTGTGCTTACTCATAATTTATTTCCTTACCTATGTTCTGTTTGCATCTACCTATTGCATTGTCATTTTAATATCAATTCAACTTATGTTTATAATAATTCAGACGCATGTAGCTCTTTCAAGTACTTATCAATTATTTACTGTAAGCTATTAAATTTGAACCATCTCATTTAAGTAAGCATGAAGTTTTCAGTGTGTGTTTACTATTTAGGTCATGAAAGAGTAAGTAATAACTAAACGGATTTGAAATAAAAAGCTTAAACATTGGTTAAATGAAAAATTACAACACGACATGAATGTTTCCCGTAAATCAAATTGAATTCAGCATTTACTTAACAAAGAAAGAAAGAAAGAAAGAAAAGGGAACATAGAAAAATATACAGCTGTGGGAACTTGTACCCGAGCCTTTAATCCATGTGTACCTTCGTGGTCCTGGCAATATATCCATTATGCTAAATTTTCAGGCTACGAAAGCTGTCCAGTTGTTTTCTCATCATACATTACAGTTGCAGTGAACATGATCAGTAGCATGCATACACCCAAGCAATTTTAAGGCATAATTCTGTAATTTGTGATCCTAGGCCATAGGTTTCCTATCTCAAATGGATTGTCTATGAATTCTCTATCAGCAGTAAAATTCATACACACACACACACGCACACACCCCACACACACACACACACACACACACACACACACACACACACACACACACACCCCACACACACACACCCCACACACACACACCCCACACACACACACACACACACACACACACACCCCACACACACACACCCCCACACACACACACACCCCACACACACACACCACACACACACCCCACACACACACACCCACACACACACCCCCACACACACACACCCCCACACACACCCCCTACACACACACCCTACACACACACACCCCACACACACACCCCACGGCGGTGCTGTGGCCGAGCGGTTAGCGCACTCGCCTACCACCTAGGCGGCCCAGGTTCGATCCCAGGGATCCGCATGTGGTATTCGTGGTGGACGAAGCGGCGTCAGGGCGGGTTTCCACCGGGTGCCCCGGTTTCCCCCGCCATCTCATTCCACTGGTGCTCCATCTTCATTCCATGTATCATCAGTGTCACCGCCGTAGTAGTAAAAGCGGGCGTTAAACACTACAAACAACATACCCCACACACACCCCACACACACACCCCACACACACACCCCACACACACACCCCACACACACACCCCACCCCACACACATCACCCACTCACACACCACCCACCCACACCCCACCCACCCACACACCACCCACCCACACACCACACACAGGGTGAGTGAGAGTAACACCAAATAATTTTAAGGCATGATTCAAGGGTTATATTTGAGTATTTTCTTATATTGATATATGCCCATAACTGTCTTGTTATCAAGCTAGAGGCCATTAACATTTTTCAAATGCTGTGTTGGGCTAGGTGAAATGATGTCATGTAGATCCTTGTTCTCCCCTTGGTATTGTGGTATTGTTTATGTTTTGTTTCCTACGCATTTTCAAGTATTGCTTGTATTTTCTTTTTAACATTGTTTATATCATCATTATCCTAAAACCTGCATCTTGTTCCTTAGATGATAAGGGATTCCATAGTGTATCACACAGCACTTTGTGGTTCCGGTTACCAATCTCAGTTATCAGCATATACTATACTGCTTCCTTTACTGAAAAGGCTATCAGTTTGACAGCCTATTATAAAATATGTGATGTATAAAGTCAGTCTTAAGTTATTAGAAGTTTTCGCGAACAGCTATTACATATATGTTGTTGTTAGCTAATGCTGGATTTCTGACAATGAAGTCGTTAATCCTCTTGCTCTCCAATATTTTTCACTGATGGGTGGGGTGTTAGAAATGGCCGGGCATATTTGAAGGTGGTCTCGGTTCATTTCCTTTTGCAGATCACATAGAGGACAGAGTGGTGAAGAATATATCCCAATTCTGTTTAAATGTTTTGTCAGACAATCATGTCCTGTAATCAACCTGAAGGTTGCAACTGCCATTTTTTGAGGATACTCAGGAATTACTGTTTAAATGTTTGGTAGTTCCCATCTTTTATTTTTTGATTTTTCGTAGTAATATTTTGCAATAATTTTTTTGAATTCAGAGTTGATTAATCTTTTAGCTGCATAAAATGGTAGATTAACTATGGATTTTTGTGCACTGCTGGTACCCTTTTTTGCGAGAAAATCAGCTTTCTCATTATCACGCAGTCCACAGTGAGCTGGTATCCATTGGAAGTCTAGGTGTTTAAGTGCGGTTAGATGGGTAAGGATTTTCATTACATATATATCTCATCTCATCTGAGTTCAATCAGTGAATTCTGATGACCACCTACCCTGACTACAGTTTGTCCAGCTTCAAACGCATTGAGACTAGTCCTCATAGCCATGGTCGTTAGAGCATGTGTCTTTGGTGCCCTACAGTGCAGAGGGTTGCGGGTTCAAGTCCTGCTTTGGGCATGGGTGTTTGTGGTTGTGTGTTGAAGTGTGTGTATGTGCCTGGAAGTGCGAGTGAGGAAGTAAATGAGTGTGTACATCTGTGTGCACTTAGTAAAACTGGAATCAATCATCTAGTTGGCTAAATGAATCTTGGTGACTGAAGGCCAACATGTGTGGTAAAAAATAAAAAAAAAAAAAAAAAACAGTGCATTGAGTAACTAAGATTTCCTACAATCATATTGTGGACATACAAGGTTTTTACACAAGAGGGCATGTTTAACACACACAAGTCACATTTGGGCAGAGGAAAACTTTGAGGTATTAGAGTTACAAATTATAAACACCGGTTTGTAGTGAACATTTTGGCTGGCTTTGCGAATAACACACTCCCAGGACCCTATTTACTATCTCCATGTTTGACAGGCCACATTGGGAAATGTTAAGACTCTTGTGTATGACACACCAGTTAATAGTGAAGAGGAGCTAATGATGAAGTTCTTTGTGGCATTTGATGCTGTTCATGATATACCAGGTATTTTTTAAAGAAGTTGGCAATTGAGATTGTGATGCTCCCAAGTCCAATGCTATCATTTTGAACATCTTTTATAAACAGTTATGCACTTGTGAAGGTTTTTAGTTGCTTTTATATATTCAGGTAGACAATCACTTACTTGTAGTTGTAGATAAACAGGAGCGCTTTCGTGGAGGTTACGTCCACAATACCTGAATATATAAAAGCAACTAAAAACCTTCACAATGATCAGGACATCACTATATATAATGCTTCTCCTTTTAATCTTAATAAGTTATGCACTTGTTTAATTCTTATTTTAACTATGTTTGAAGCCTTTTAACGCTGGAGAAAATTTGAACAGCGGTAGCATTTGCATATGCTATTGACAATAACATGCATTGTAGATCGGTTATAAGGTTTGACCTACTATAGAGTACATGGATTTAAGAGCCAATAATTAAATCAAGATTTAAAAGAGAGGTTTGTGTTATATTTTTCAAAATTAAAGTTAATGACTACTCTTATTTCAAAACTCTCCTAATGCCTTGTAGTAGAAACATGTAGTGATCATCTTGGCAAAATTTCGTGTAGCCGGACACGGTGTATAAAAAAGTTTAATGCCCTCTAGCTCAATAACAAGACATTCACAGACATATATTCACTATAAGGAAATACTCAAATATAACCCTTGAATAATCATACATACACCATTTAAAAGTATGCTCCAAGTTGCAGTGGACTTGTTACTGTATGCAAAGTATGAATTAAGTTTCCAAAGCAGTAAGTTTACTCATTGTTATGTAAATAGTTTTTGCACTTAAAGTATTGAGATAAAGGGCAAGTGTAAGGTTTGGTTGTGCAGTGCCTAGTCATTATAACTTGACCAATTTTTTGTAGTGCTGGAACACCTAGACCCATTGTTATAAACATAGTTTGGCTGAAAGATAAGTTAAACTGCACCAAAACTTCAGTAGCCGTTTTATGAATATCTGGTTAGTTAAAATGCAGAGCAATGGTGTTGGTAGGCCTTAATGTTGAGGAAAGATTGCTAATCATCATCTTCTTCTTCTTCTTTTTCTTCCTCTATCGCAACTAAATGTTGTTAGTACGTGTGCTAGCTCAGAGAAAAATTTTAAAATGGTCTGAAATATTGGCCATTCACAATGAAAGTTAAATGTAATGTTAAATTAAGTTGATAGGTAACCATTCACAATGAAAAATATGTTTGCAGTAATAGGTTCAATTGCCAATTCTTTTTCTTGTTCTTCTTCCACCACAACTATTGTAGGCTCAGTTTATTGAGATACCCCAAAAAACAACCTTGACATTTTTCCCCCATTATGGTGCAGTCTGGTTATATTTGGTGATATTCCAACCATTAGGTTGCATTAGTGTCGCCAACTGTTCGTGGCGTATAACCATGGTAAAGCTATGGCCATAGCTGGTGTTACTGCATCTTTTATGTTGCCACAGAAGTCTTTGTTTATGAACGCATTGCAGAAAGACCAACTGATTGGTTTTAAAACAAGATTCTGTTTAGACGCCGTATTGGTTAATTAATCAATCTATGGAAGTACTGCTCATGTTTGCACGGTTTTGTCTTAAATTCTTTTAGAGCAATATATGCAGTTATAGTTACTGTTGTTATTTTTGTGTTCGCTACACAGTAGTGCATCGCTTATATATTATGACATTTAGTGCTCGGAAGTGATTTTATCCAGAAGTGTTATTGCAGAACAGGATTTGCCGCAGATGAATAGGTTCATCATGTGTTGTGCGGTAAAGATGTTCAAGCATTATTATCATTTGAAATTATGTTACTTTAATCATGTTGGTAATGCTATTGTTGTAAATATTGTTGGTGGCTTAGAAAAAAGGTTAATGTTCTTAAATAATGGCATACTGGATGAAAAATAAGTGCAACAGTTTAGTGTTAAATTAACGTGACCGTACTCATAAAAAAATAAGCTTTGCAGTAACAAAGCTCCTAGCAATTTAGGTACTTTCAGCGTTATGCTTTGGATTTTGTTTGTACTAAACGAGTTCTGTTACATGTATGTACACTTACTTCACACTACTTATTACAATTTGTTTGATTATATAAATTGTTTTTCAAAACTTACTTTTCCATTTACTTCAGGTCAATCATGACCGAAATAGAAAATATGTGTACCGAAGGAGACTAGATGACAGGCGATTTTATTCAGGCAATTTTATTAATGTTTGTGTAAGTTTCCAGGACGTTATGTTTATGTGAGGCATGGATTTATTGCATTGCATGTTTCTAGATTTTATGTTTATGCTTGATTTTAAAAACTGTACTGTTATTTTAATAGCAATCCAACATTAAAATTTATTATGGTTTTATGGTTTATACCATCTCGTTGATTTCTGATAATCAGTTTCGAATTTGATATGAAACAGTAGGACTGTCTGTTTCATAAGTCTGAATCTATTTAAAAAGTCATGGTAATTCCACTTCTGAAAGTGATTAGATCTATTCAAGAAAGTTTTGGGTCCCCAAGGTGTTTCAACTTCATCATAATAGCAATTCCTTAAATACCTCTCCAATACTCACACATAGAGCTGGAACCGCCATTGTACACATAACATTAAGCTGTAGTTAAACGGTAGGGAGTTCCAGTATAGGTCAACTGAAGATTAACTTTTATAAAATGAAGAAAAAAACCTTATGCTATAGTTTAAACCCAACTAGGAGTTTAAATCTCCTTTATAATATCAGCCCTTAAAATATATCATATTCTTTAAATTGCTCTGTATTTCTTCCTGTGGCAATGAATACTTGAGCCTTGCAGTACAGTGTAAGTTAGCATAATACTTGAGCGTTATATTTGGTTCTAAAGCAAAGGTGTTGATACATTTAAGGACAGAAGTACTCGATCTGCCAATGATAAATTGGAAGTACCTCTTATGGTCATGTTTATCCCACAGCCTGTGCTTTGCACTACTAACTTCAATATGAAATAAGTGTGAGAGTTTAAGGAGTTAATTTTGCTATTCTTGTTATACGGAAATTTCCAGAAACAGTGCAGAAGCAGCTTTACTATCTATGCACTTATAAAATTGTTGTATCTTGCGCATTAGAAAGCATGTAACTCTTACCTGTAATGTATCAAATGTTACTTCCTAAAATGGTATATTTAAGAATTGCAAAGTTCTTTATTTGAATTCCACTAGGTTACTAACTAGTGCTGGTACATTTGCATTCATTGTTCTTCAAAAGGGTTAAAGTCAATATATTACAACATTTTTAATGTTCCTAATACATTTAATTCAGTAGCAAGATTTGTTGCTCTATTTTAATATGTAGAATGCTAAGATTTAAACCAGAGTTTCCCAGGCTGTGCTTTAGGCTCTGTGTGAAGTTGAAGAGTTGAACAAACAGTAGAATCTCTATTTTATATTTCCCAGTTTTCTCCTCCTCCTCCTCCTCCTCCTCCTCCTCCTCAGTAGCAGGGATTAAGGATCTCCTCCATAGGAATTGATATCAATGACTCCACAAGTTCAAATAGGTGGGGATGCCTATATTAGACTATTAATAAACATTTTTGGTAGCTCTGTTTCTATGCTGTGGAGTTGAACAAAACTAAGGAAACCTGCAATACAATGTGGCACACTGCTTAGTTATTGCTGTAAACAAAGTTTGGTGTAGAGCACTTGTTCATTTATTTATGTATTTGTTTAGTGCCAAGATAATAGTGCATTATTTTATAGAGTGACCGCTGCTTTGGTCCTGGCCATTGTATAATGGTTCATCCTCATTATATTTATATATATACAGTGCCGATCAAATATTTTTGGACACCAAGTTAGTAATACAGAGATAGATGCACTATTAAAGTCTTAGAACTTTGATGAATACAGAGATAATTGTAAACATATAGAAGCAAAAATCTGACATGACTTGTCCCAGCAAAATTTAATGTGATAACAGCAATTAATTATTGTTATTCCATTTTTTCAAATAGATTTATTTTAAGAAACAATAGCAGAGCTGTCCCCCCCCCCTTTTTTTTTTTGTGGCATTGATCCATTTCTGAGATCTGTTGCTGTTATCGTTATTGTCGTCATCATCATTATAATAATATTGAGTTTTTTATTACTTTGTTATATTTTAAAGGTCTTGCTGCTACATTATTGCAGTTTTTTCTGTAATTTTAACACTTGAATTGCAAAGTTATGGCTCTGTTTGATTTGGGATGATTGGGCACACATTAAATAATCCATGGTATGGCATGTAGAAGCACCTAGTATTTTGTAAATTTTTAAACTATATTACTATACTCACCTTTTAACTAATGTTGCATTCTAAAGAGTGAGTTTTGGGTACCTTGTAGTTACATGGAATAAATCACAATTCATGCTAAATGCTGAATTTTAATTTCGTTGGGTGTCCAATGAACCGGTAGTGTGTGTGCGTGCATGTCATTCAGTAATACTTAGTGGCAACATTTGAATTAATAAGGAAGGAAACATTTTTGGAACAATCACATTGTTGCTGTGATCTCCTCTAACATGAATAATCCACCTCCACACTTGAGGATGTTACGGATGCCATCCAGTGTTTCGTTGTACTTATCTTGGAACAGACTGCTCTACTGCTGCTGCTATAATTTCCTGTCTGGTTCTAAAGCCTTCGTGTCCATAGAATTCTTGCTGGTTTCATTCTCTGTCAAATATTTTCCTCTTCAAGATTGTGTGGGACCCATTGAATGCAGATATTCTTCATCTTTAGCTTCTTAAGTATATAAAGAATAGTACCTGGAGCACTTCCAACTTTTGCTAGTTCAATACAAGTTCAACAGTGGTGTTCTTCCAGCAGTGCTCCAACAGCATTCACGTGCACATCATTGCAGCCTGCCAGTTCCATCTTTTTATAAACATGTTCTCTACCTCCGTGAAATGTATGTGCCCACCTAGCCACGGTACCATATGGTAAAGTTCCTGTAGCACAAGCTTCTGGCATTGTTGAGCATTCTGGCCCCTTGCGATCAGAATTTTAATGAAGCATCTTTGTTCACATTTAGTACACATTTTAGAGCAGTCCAGATAATAGTCAGCAAATTAAACTTGCTATGAATGTCTTCTAAATAAGATTACTATATTCAAACTCATGGATATAACACACACCAGATGCTCTTCTTTCTCTTTGTTATCAGCTTTCATCGTTTACTCCTGATAGCACCACATAGGAACTTTGTTGCCACTAGTTATTGAAACTTTTCTTGTTGCTAGTATTTTTATTTTTTGAGTGAAATTTATATCTGGCAATTGCCATGAGTCTGTTAAGGGCGCTGATGACCTAGAAGTTGAGCGCCCTTAAACCAAATCCAAATCCAACTAGTTATTGAATGACCCATGTATATAATATTACAAAAAGATCTTTTTGCACTTTTGTTCCAAATATTGAAAGTACTATCATATGCATAACACACTGAGTGGCTAAAAGTCACGGGAAGGATTCTCCCATTAGAAAATGTGCCATGTATGACTCCTGAGTGTTGAGGGCAGATGTGGCTTATGGTGCAATCTCTGAGCTGTCTTTTACTAACACGCGTGTAGTGAATATGGCAACACATCACGAGGTAACTGACTTTGAATGTGGGATGATAATTGGTGCAAGATGCATGGATCATAGCATATCAGAGATTACACAAGAATGCAGGTTTCCGAGGTCAAGAGTTTCTAGGAAGGATCTTGAATATCACAGAGGAGGTTTTCACGTGCATAAATCATTGCACAGGAAGACCACAGGTGATTAACGAATGGACATCCTGTTGCCCAAGCAGAACCATGTGAGGCACTCGAAGGACTACTATGAATTAAGTCACCACCCAATTGAATGTTGAGAGTCAGGAATCCATTTCTACCTGGACCGTAAGAAGGCACATGCACTGCATATGCTTCAACAGCCAACGACCAACTCATGTCCTGAAGATGGCCATGAAGTCTACAATGGCCGAAAGCTCGACCTTTATAAATCTAACATGGCTGATCACAGCCTTGATCCACAACTTGTGTCCCTTTGCTGACATATTGACACAGAGCTCAAGAATGTGCATGGGCCTGCAAACTTCAGCAATGAACTATAGAACAGTGGGTGGCGTGTGGTATGGTCCAGTGAATCCCGGTTCCAGTTGTCAAGATGATGGGTATGTGAGAGTATGGCGTATGAAGCTATGGATCCTGCATGCCAACAAGGTTGTGTCCAGGCAGGAAGTGGCTGAATTATGGTCTGGACTACATTTTCATGGTTACCATTAGCAAATAGAAAAAAAAAATAAAAAAAAAATTAGGCCCCATTGCAAGCATTAATGACAGGTGCACGTTATGTGGGCATTCTTTCAGACCATCTGCATCCCTTTCTGGCACTGAGTACCCTGATGGGGATGCAAAGTTTTAACAGGACAATGTGACATGTCACTGCTCTTTGGTGTCATGCAGGTGGTTTGATGAGCACTCCAGTGAATATGTTGGGCCCTCCAGATCACGTGATCTGAATCCAATGAAATATTAAAGGCATGCTGTCGATGCTGGTGTGTGCTGCATGAACCCAGTGCTAACTACACAATAACAATTTTGGGTAGCACTGCAAGATGTGTGGGCTCATATCCCCCCAGAACGATTTCAATGTCTTGTAGAGTTGATGTCTCAACATATTGCTGCAGTTTTGAGTGCTCACAGAGGAGTGGTTTGTCATTAACAACACATACAGCATCTTCCCATGACTTTTGGCCACTCAGTGTACATTCTAGCAATTTCCTGAACTTTTATTTTCAACTAATAATATATATTTTTAAATTTGTATAGAAACTATAACAATTTTATTTTCTACTTGTTATCAAAGATTTTCTTTACAGCTACCACATTTCTAATGCTGCTTCATTTTCCCAAGATAAATGATTTTCTTCAAGTCTCTTTCTAGCGTTCGATAAATATGATTTACATCTTCTGTTAGCTTACACATGGGATAGATATCCTGCTCATTTGCCTTCCTAAAACCTGTTACATCCCAACTCCTGGTCTGAACCAAACTATCCCTTCTGTTTCCAAATTACTACAAACATCTATGTACATTTCTCTCCAATAGTCTATCTTTAGTTCTGATTCTTGTTCATACATTCTGTTGATTTCAGTGTTGCCCCCTATAGAAAAAGGAAGTAATAGTTCCTCTCAGAAAGGTAAGTTGTTTTAGGTATTTCTATTGGGTTTGGCTGACAACACTGAGCATATTATCATTTATCTCAAAGTTGTTTCTTCTCCAGCTGTATTTTATAGAAATTCTTGCTTTGTTGTAAAACTCTTTTTGACTTTCAGAGTAGTATTTCGTTTACTGAGAATGTAAAATATTACTTTTTCCTTCAGGAAATGGTGATAATAGCTCTGTAGATGAAGAAAAGACGCATCATGGAAGTGCCACGCTTCCTGGTGGTTGCAGTCTTGGTTCTGCTCTTACATCATCTAGTGCTGGAGTCATTAAGTTTGCCTCTGAGGAGGGATCAGAATGTAGTTCTGTGACCAGCGAAAGCATTCCTGCAGGCAACACAACTCACCAGTCATCACCTCATCACCATGCAGGGATACATCTCACCTCAGCAACATACAGTCTTGAGCCAATCTTCACTGAACTTCAGGAAGTTAGGGAAGCATTAGACAGATTGAGGGAAGATGTGGAACGGTGCAAGGTAAGTTTGCGAGCTGGCACTAAAAGTAGAGGAGGAAATTTTAAATGTCAAGGATTTAACATAATGTATAAAAGTAACTGACAAGAGTAACAGTAAAGCCTGGAATATGTCAATACTTAAAGCTGTATTTATAGCCAAGTGATTGACTGTGTCTGGATGGATGTGAAGGACTTTTCTGCCAGGGTCAGAGTGAATACTAGGACAAAGCAAAGTTAGATTGTTTCAGCATCACACGCAACAATTACATTAATCTTATACAGCCACCCACTTTTAGGGATAATTGGTAGCAAGTGTGTATAGTAATTCCTGCCTAGCTTACAATATTAGTCAGCTGGCTTTTCTGGGAAAATATAAAAGTAGGTTATCAGTACCTTGGGATTATTTGATGACTCATTAATCACCAACACATCTTAGTGCATCTCTCCAAGTCAGTTATAAAGGACATAAAAGAAAAAGTGAAAGAAGGGAGTTTCTACCCAGTCACATCATAAGTTCGGCCACAACTGTACATGTGGGTAGCACAACAGAGGATGCCTTCCAAGAGTTTGCACCTGATATTTGAGTAATTTAAAGTCATAAAAAGTCACAATGAAAATGCTTTTTGACCACCTCCATTGTATTGCATAGCGACTAGATATTTGTGTGAGCTCAGGCCTAGGCCCGTTCCAGCCTGGCCCATGGGCCAGGTTTGAGCCTAATTTGAAAAATGTTTGTTGAACTCAGGCCCAGTTGTAAAAATTAAGAGCTAAAAAGTAATTCACACATTTTTTCACCACTGACATTGAAATGCTGAGGATAGTACAATTATCACAGTGTTTCTTTCCTAGGAAGTCTATATGATTTGTCGGTCTGGGTGGCTCAGTTGGTTAGACGCTGGCCTACCGATCCCAAGGTCGTGGGTTCAAACCTGGCCCAGGCCGATGGTTTTTAAGTGTGCTTAAAAACGACAGCTCCATGTCAGTATATTTACTGGCATGTAAAAGAACTCCTGCGGGACAAAATTCCGGCACACCGGCGACGCTGATGTGATCCTGGCAATTGACAGCGTCGTTAAACAACAAAATAATTTTTTTTTCTATATGATTATTCAAATGCTGCTTATAAGTCAATGGGTGGTATAAATAAAAGAAAGCATTAGCTTTTTTCTTCTCAACCTCCTTGCAAGCTAAAGCTTCTGGACCTTGACCACTGAGCTATTGCTCGTGAAATGGTATAAATAAAAACATGTTTTGCTTGCTGTTAGTAAGCTTTTGCTGGCTATTTTTTGAGGTAGCTGCACAGGTACCTCAACTTGCTCAACCACATTTATTGTGATAAGAGTTCATGATGGTGGTTCCTCAGCGGAAAATAAAATTGTATACAAGACAAAGGGTCTCTAATGTGAGCAGATACAAACAATTATACTGGTTTGACAAAGAAAATGTAAACTGGCTTCCACATCATTTCTTTTTACCAGAGTCAAATGAAATACGAGGTGAAGCTCTTAACAGTGCTGAAAAAGTGTGGACTTTTTTAAGGTATGTAGGAGATCCTGATTTTCAAGCTGGTGTTGTGGAGAATCTTACTGTTACACAGGCTACAATCTCAAATACCTTCTGGAAAGTCGTTAACGCTGTCAACGCTAGAGCACCTTCTCTGACCCCTCTAAGCCGAGCCATGCTGCACCAGCACTCTCCCCAAACAACTGCACTCTTTCTTCAGTCAGGTAATATGATCTCCTCATGGAGGTATTTGCTGTTATATCAGTTCCCATGATGCAAGAATTTTTCTGGGGTGTTAAAATCTTGCCTCGTTACAATAATGATAAATAGAATGCTAGTGATGAATAGTTATCCACTGTCATTATCAAAAGGCTGATAATAGATGCAAAACCTATACAAATGTGCATCATTATGAAGAGCAGAATGCTCGTACAAATATAAACCAAATTATATCTAAAGAGTTTCCTATAAAATAAGCCTAATATGAAACTCTTCCACAAAGTAGGTATAGCTTTAATTCATGATAACACTTCTTAAAATCTTGGAATTGCTTATTTCGATATGTTACATAAATTTTAATCAGTCAGTTGTAGAGAAGATCAATATATGATCCCAAAACACAAGTAAAAGTAGTCTTTCAGTATATAACTTGTGGTAGACTCAGTAGCATCAAATCAAGGGAATCAGGGTTTAAATTTAGAAAAGGACGATCACCATGTGTTGGAAGTTTGCACATTTTTTTTGTGTAGAAAGATTTCATCTATCTCCTATAGTTTACCAGTTATACAAATGTCATTCAGAATGAAAAGGACTTCACAGGCTATTCCCAAAAAATTAAAGGTATACATACATTTTAATTGTCATTTAAATATCTTAAACATATGCCATCTTAATCAAAATACAAGTATATTGGCCAGTTTTGGGAAAATATAAGATTACTAATTTTATCCATATAAAAGTTCTTGGAGGATACTAAACCTAAATACGAAATTTGCTTGGGTTTTGATGTTTTACGCACTCATGCACCCACCCACCTACATGCACACACACATATACACATGTGTGCATACACCTAGACCTTTCACTATTTTTTTCCCATTCAGGAAGTCTCAAAAGGTGTATGCAATAATTCCTCCACTATACATTAAGTCTTTGAGAAACTAACAAATTACACAATATACAGGGACTTGGATGTGAGCAGATATAAACAATTATAATTGCATTAAAAGAGAAAATGTAGACATGCTTCTGGAGCATTTTCTTCCAGAGGGAAATGAAACATGTAGGGGGCCTTTTAACACACTGAAAACATTCTAAGGTGTTTTCATCTTGCCTGTGTATGATAATGGTAAACAGAATGTGAATGAGGTAATAGTAATCCACTCTCATTACCGACTGATAACATAATCAAGTCGATACATAGAGCAGAATGCTGTGCAAATCAAAACCTGGTTATAATTGAAGACTTACCTATAAAACCGACCCTAAATTTAAATTTCTACAAAATTAAACTTCCTCATCCGGTATAGCTTTAATTCATGATAAAGTCTTACAGAATCTTGGAATTAGTTATTTATATTTTATATAGATGTAAAGGATATGAGTACAGCGCTGCAAATACACTTTCCATATATCAATTGATAGCAAGTTCTCAATACTATAAAATTAAGAAAATCAGGAATTGAATTTAGAAAGTGTATGAATGTTATCGGTGGAATGTCAGGTTAATCTCAATTTCTATTTCATTTGCCAAATCTTTACTTACATTTCTGTTATTTAAAATTAGTATCTCTATTGGGTTTATTAAACAAGGATACGTTTAACATGAATAAGTAAATGAATATTTAAATGCAGTAAATATTTAAGTCACATCCAGACAAAAAAATAGGCATCTTTATTTACTCAGGTGACATGGCATAGTGAAGGTTGCCGAACTAAAGCTTAGTGTTGATAGCAAAAGCTGGACAAAGAGGGGAAGCTTTTATTTATACCAAATCACAACCTGTTGCTTGGTTCTTAACTTGCTTACCAGCTTCAGCTCACAGCACCAGCTAGTTTTTATTTATACCACCCAATAACTGCAAAATAATTTGTTTAAAACAAAATTATACAATTGGGCCTGGGCCAGTTGGTACACCGTAACCTATTCTTGGACTCAGGTCAGGCTCAGGCTTCTGTGAGGTCAGCATTGGCTTGATCAAATCCAGAAACTTTGGGTGAACCTCATATAATTCTGAACTTGAATTAGAAGACAGCTGAAATTAACTTTTCATTTAGCTCAGGTTATTGACTTATTACATGTCCTAATGACCTAGTTGTCGACGGGCCCTTAAACACTACACACTCACTCACTTGACTTCTTACTCTTTAGTTTTATGTTAGTAATATTAAAATTCTAAAGACATTACCTTTGTACAGTGTTCAAGTATCTTATTCTTGTGCTCGTAAAGGAGAAATAGAAATTAACCTGGTTACTGTATTCAGTTACTTTTACAGCCTCATGAGGAGTTACTTTTAGTCTTCCATTATGAATGCTAAATGCATCATAAATCATCTTGAGATCCATTTTTAAGTTATGCATTCTGTAGTTTTTTAGTTATATCTATTTTATTTGTACCCAAAATAGAACTCCAATTGAGCTAAATTCTGTATTCATATTTTTCAGGGTGTGCAGCAAGCTACACAGCAAGAGTTTTCATTTCTGAGTCAGTCATTGCAAGAAGAAAGATTTCGAAGTGAACGTTTAGAAGAACAGGTTAATGATTTAACTGAGCTTCATCAGAATGAAATTGAGAACTTGAAGCAGACTATTAGTGATATGGAGGAAAAAGTGCAATACCAAAGTGAAGAACGACTACGTGATATTCATGAAATGTTGGAATGTTGTCAAACCAAGGTAAGAACTACCAAGATTAGTATGAAATATTTTTATTTCACCTTGTACACACAATCAGTACTGTCAATAAAAGTGCAAGCCTTCTGATATTGCAAATGGTACAACTGCCACTACCTTTTGTTCCATCTGTGTTGACCTATTATGCCCACTTCCAGCTGTATGGGCTTCGAGCTAAAGATTATGACATCACAGTGCGTTAAGTAAGGCTGCTTGATCTAGCTTAACCTTTGTAGAAATAGTTAAATTACACATTCCATATTAGGTTCAAGGGAAATAGAGGAAACTGCATTAACATTGCAATGTTAAAAAGTGAGCTAATTTATGCTGACCTTGAATTGCATAGTCTTTTCATGACATTATGAGGAACTACTAAATATCGTCAGCACTTCAAAAAAAATGTAAACCAATAAATACAGATATCTCTGAAATGGCTGGTGCTAGAAAGAGGTTATTGGAATAAATAGTGTTCAGAAATTTCTACATTTTTGGTGCAGTATGTGTTTTGTCTATCTCTTAAGTTTATTAGTTGAAGTTAAACAAAATTCCATATGAATTAAGAGGAGTTCACAAGCTCTTCTTATAAAATTCAAGACCTACATTTTACTTTTCATATAAATATCATAAATAAATAGTAGTTTAATAAAAATTATTAGAGCCACTTGTTACAAAATTACAAATTTTGAAAAAATGTTCTGCACAAAGGTAGTTCTGATTGGAAGGATTCTTTTGAAAATCATGTCCCATCTTTAGGAGATAATGAACTTAAATACCAAGCTTGGTGTTTATTCAACATTTCATTTTTGCATTATGCTGTTCATCCACACGTGCCACAAACACACACGTACACACACACTCTCTCTCTCTCTCTCTCTCTCTCTCCCCCTCTCTCTCTCTCTCTCATATATATATTTAATTATTGGTGCTCAAAGCTTCAGTTGAATATCCGGGGGAATAGAATACTTCCTGTACCTGCTAGGTCAACCATGGGTAGAGAGACTTGAGGGGAGGAAAGGATTAACAGAATTCACCCACTCCACTTTTTGCTGATCATGCTGTGAGCGTTGGCCTTGTGAGAAAGTTGACATGCTCTGCATTTATAGGGGTGTGCAGAACTAATGATGGCATGGTACTGTATTGAACGTGCCTATAATACCTAGCTCTAAACTTAACGTAAAATAGTTTTGTTACCTAAGTTTGAATACATCATACTCATAGCAATGATATGCATGGGGTAGTTACATGTTGCAGAACATCTGCATTGTTTTCTACTAATAAGTTTATCTATATTAGGTACAAACTGCTCATACAGAAACGTAAAGCTGACAAAAGATGATCGTCTGAGAGACATACACACAGTATGCTTAACCTGGTTAAGTTTTGTAAAAAAAAATTGTTAGCTGATATAAGTAGATGCAAATATTGACATCATTTGTTCTGCAAAATCTTATAACATGGGATAGTTTTCATCAGACAATAATTCATTTAGTTCAGTGCCATTTTTAGGTACCATTTGAATCGAAGTAGTGATATGTAAGCAAATTAGCTTAATTGCAGAGTATTTGGAGCTATAGTAGCTCTGAAGGACACGGGATCAATGAATAAACACATTTCATTCTCCATTGATAATATATCTGAAAAACTAATCTTGAATTCTTTTACAGTGCCTTATATATATACATATACAGGATGGAAGGTGCTGCTTCAGCCAGAATAATCTGGCTAAGAGATGCAGGTGTAAGAAACATAAAATGCTAAGTTTCATTTTTGTAGGTTGTAATAGTTTTATAAAAATTTAAGTTTTTCGGTAGTGTAAATTGCAATGCTGTGCTATGTTTCCAATGACCTGTGTGGAACCTGAGCAGTGCGTGCTTCCAGGCCAGTACTGCCTCAGATATAAACAAAAAACCTGGCTGGAATGTGCCTTGCGGCCAACACTGCCTCAGTTGTAAACAAAATGTTGGCCTCAGTTGCAAGCAAAACACCCGACTAGCATGTGCAAGCACTGCACTAAGACATCAGCAAAACACTGGCCCAGTTCACTTCTCACCAAAGTGGCCTGGGTTCCATCCCAGGCAACTGCATGTGGGATTCCTGATGGACGAAGCAGTGCTGGGGTGGGTTTCCTCCGGGTTCTCCGGTTTCCCCCACCATTTCATTCCACCGGTGCTCCATCTTCATTCCATGTATCATCAGTGTCACCGCCTATGGTGCCGGAGTAGCAAAAGCGGGCGTTAAACACTACAAAACAACACTGGCCCAGTGCATAAAATCAGTTCTCTCACACCCCGCGTCTTGTGTTGAACCCGGCTGGCATATGCCATCAGATACAAACAAAACACTTGTTTACGTACCAATGAAGTGGTCACAATTTCAGGCGAATCGGCAAGAATTGATATGTCATGCCTCAAAAGTGTGAATATAACTGAAATGATGCGTTCATTCAAATAACAATGAAGATGCCGTTTTACATAGTTAAGAAACCAAAGCATGAATCAATCAAATCCATATATTTTATGGTAAAACAATGCTGGCGTAAAGGGAGACAGATTTTCGTAATACTGGACCTCCTCCTCCTCCTCCTCCTCCTTCTTCTTCTTCTTCTTCTTCTTCTTCTTCTTCTTCTTCTTCTTCTTCTTCTTCTTCTTCTTCTTCTTCTCCTTCTCCTCCTCCTCCTCCTCCTCCTCCTCCTTCTCCTTCTCCTTCTTCTCCTTCTCCTCCTCCTGCTCCTCCTCCTCCTTCTAATTCTTATTCTTCTTATTCATCAGTATTATCATTGTTATTGTTATCATTGTTATTACTACTACTACTACTACTACTACTACTACTACTACTACTACTACTACTACTACTACTACTACTACTACTATCATTATCTGTCATGAGCTAAAACAATAGTAATTGCCTTTAATACACAAGTAAATAAAAGTCTTCCCCTTCACTTTTCTTAAACAGTTGTGCTCTTCTGTAGATTATCGGGCTGAAATATAAATAATGATCTTGTAAATTACAGCTGTGGTCACGAAGGTGCCTAAATAAAAAGACAAGCAAAATGAAATTGTTCGCTACAAGTAAATATGCCAGTGATACTACCCTTAAAGACAGTATACATAATATGGGGCTTCTCTGTACATATGACTAGCAAATTCAAATCTAATACGGGATTAAAACACAGTTAATATACTCTAAAACATAGTGCTATGTTTACAAATACTATTTAACATAGAACACAAGTACCATTCAGTGTTTTGACATAAATTGCATAAGCCTGTCTAAATGCATTTATAAGCACTTTACAACAAGAAATACTAAAAATGTATTTCGTTTATGCCGATTATGTGGTGTTTATTTAGGTTTTATTATTACTTAAAGTTCTTAATATTGAGTCATATTTCAGTTCACAAGAGACAATATTAATTTTATGTTGTTTTTGCTTTTTGTTTTTTTTGAAAGGGGAAAACAGAAGAAGAGTTAGAGATAAAGAGCAGCCGACTTTGCTAGATAAGGGATGATGGGAATGGGAACATCTGCCTTTATTAACATGATCTTAATGTTATGTTTTGTATTTTATTTTGTCTGTTTATTTTTGTATCTATTTATTTCTTATTCTTAAGGGGAATTTCCCCCTTAAATTAGCAGCACCAGGTCTAAGTACTCCCTTGATGTGAACGGGTTCATGATTGCAAGATAAATTCCTTTGTATTGCAGATAATTGTACTTTAACCCTTCTGCTCCCGGCAACCTTCACACCAAACTCAAGCGTTACCTCCCTCACCCCAGGCACCCAAACTTGTGAGAACACGCGACCAGTAAGTTTCACGTGGCCCACAACGTTGCCATATTTCACGTAGAAATTAAAGTTTGCATGGCCCTTTAACATTAAATTGTAGCTAAATTCATTCAGGTTAAGATAAAAAGGCATTACAGCATTGTTCACACAGTGTTTGTGTGACAGTGAAATAACAAACCATTTATATCCATTCATCAAGAAGCTAGGTGGCTCCAAATGTTTGACACAAATTATTATTTTTTGCGAAACAGTTCTTTATTGACAACAATTGTTTTGGATATATTTGTTACACTCACCATGTACAATCCCTGGTTAATGTGTGACTGAAGTTGTATATTTATTATCAGTTGAGCAGATGAGGCAGTGGGCTTTGTTATTTCATAAAACAGAATGTTCACACTCCCAAGCTTCTTAAAAATTACAATGTAACATATTACACAGCGACATGTTGACTTTGTACATACCTGATACTATAGGCCATGGTCCAGCTGTATACTGTCACTGCTCAGAACTCAACAGAAAACTGGAGGGGGTGAAGGGGTGGTAAAGTCAACAGAGCCTGCGTGGCTATATTTAGAGACATTGATATTAAACAGTAGATGTCTTTATGTAAACGTGCATGTGAGGTATAGATCTAAAATCAATACAGGGCTTATACTTGCCTTTCAGATTATCTCATCGCTCCATATTGACCTCTTAGTAGATCAGGCAGAAATCACTTCAATGTGAAGATATTTCTGGTAACTGGTATTGCACCAAAGTGGAAGGAAATGATTGATCGCTACTGGAAGATTCTCTTGGACATCATTAATATCCTTAGCTGACAAGGCTGGATGATTTCACACAGAAATGCTGATGTTAAATGAGCTTTATCACAAACTTCCAACCTTTCTACCTGTTTTTCTGAAGAATCTGTTAATGCACTGCAGACCATAAAGATAGTTGAAAACAGTTCGTCTATCAATGCCATAAATTACCCATAACTAAAGACATTATCATTAAGGGATTTACAAAGATTAGAAAAGAAAAAGAGGATGAAGGATCAACTAAAAGAGCAAGAAGATGTAAAAAAAATAGAAAGAAAAATCTGATGTGTTGCACTCACATGACTTTCTCTACTTGCACTAAACATTCTTACAAACTCTTATTCTTCTATCTTCTTCATGTTAGTTAAGATAAACATTTGCAGAAATTATCTTATTGCTTGTTTTCTTGCATGTGCAATGGGAATACAGTAGACTTTGAGCGGTAGTCAAATCTTTTAAAGCTTTCCAATTCCATTCTCTTTGCATGGTTAACATATAAAAAAAATTAATAGCAATGCTCTATTTGACAGAAGCTTAAGTTCTCCAAAACACACAAATAACAAGGAATATCTCCGAAATGGTTCACTCTACAAAAAAATTTATTTGCACATAAATTGTTTATTTTAGCAAGATACATTTTTGTATAGTAAGATTTGGTCTATCTCTTTACGGTTTACCAGTTATGCAAAAGTCATCCAGAGTAAATAGGACTTCATGGGGTATAGCCAGAAAACTCAAGATATACATTTCATTTGTCATAAAAATATCTCAAACATATGGCATTTTAATCATAATTGTTAGCCATTTTCAAGAAAATCAATTTTCGAAAAATTTTCCGTGTAAATGGTAGTTTAGGGTGGAGGCATTTTCTTCTAAACCTTTGTGTTGCATCCTTGAAAGACATTAAATTTAAATACCAACTTTGGTTTTTAACCAACTTTTCATTTTTGAGTTATTCTGTCCACAGACTGACACACATGAATCTTTATCTAAAAATGCTTTGGATTCAGGGTGCCTCAAAACATATATTTCCGGTGAAATCTCGGCATCAAACTTTTGGGTGGAATACAATACTTCCTCTATGCAGTAGAGAAAATAAAAATATAGGAGCAACTTGAAATGAAAAAAGTGTTTGAACAGAAATGTTGCAAAATTAAGGAGACTATATAAATAGAAAAATACTAAAAAAGAAGAAACTCTGGCTTCACAAAAAAAAAATCAAAACGTAAGAGTTCACTAGTAAAAGAAGCTAATAAAATGATTAAGAGAACACTGGAACATAATGTTAAAAAAGCTTTACTTACTGGGCAACCATGCTAAAAAGTTGCATGTAAAATGAGAAAACATTTGAAAACAAGAAGAAACAGACAGAAGTAGAAAAAATGCAACAACAATGCTGCATTATTTTTGCACATTCACTCTGTAAGAAATTCAAGACAAGATTTTATGCCCCTGCTGTCAGGCTACTTATATTCAACAGTTAAACATGCATTCTTAAAATTATGTTATTTTGCAGCAGTTTCTTACTTTGTTTTAATGCATATAAAATGTCCAATTTTTCATTTGAGAAGTGTGATAGAAATGTCATTCATTTAGTGTAATTAAAGACCACGCCTCATGCATGGCTGCAGTAGAATGTCAAACAATATCTTTGATAGACTTGCAGTGGTATTTTATAAAATAAAAATTGTGACAAATAATCTTGTTTACATTATTAAGACAAACTTTCTAGTATACAGGCTTAGACTATGGAATTATTTTGGTGTTATATGTCTACATTCTGCTGCAACTTTAACTGGCATTAAACTGCCATTTGGTACTTTGTACATGAGGGTAGGTTTAAAAGTTCTTGAAACGGAATAGAAAAAGGTACATACGTCACTGAAACCTTTTTTTATTTTTCAATGTAGTCTCCTTGTAGAATAATGCACTTGGTCCAGCGATGTTTCAATGCCTTAATCCCATCTCGAAAATGAGATTCCACCAGGCTTGCAAAATAGTTGTCAACTCCGCTTATCAATTCTTCGTTTGAAGTGAATCTTTGTCCACCAAGGAAAATTTTCCACTTTGGAAAGTGATGGAAGCCTGACAGAGCCGTATCAGGTGAATAAGGTGGGTGTGGCAACAATTCCTACCTGCTCATGTAATTTTGCCTTGACGAAGGCACATGTGTACAGGCATGCATTGTCTTGATGGAAGATAGCTTTCTTCCTTGCTAAACCTGGCCTTTTTTTATCCTTTGTTGTAATTGGTCCAGGAGGTTAGCGTAGTATTCTGCAGTAATTGCTTGTCCAGTGAGGAGATAACCTACGAACAGAATCCCCACACATCCCAGAACACTGGTGCCATGACCTTTTCTAGCCGAAAGAATTATCTTCGCTTTCTTTGGTGGCAGAGAATCAGCATGTTTCCTCTGCTTTGACTGTTGTTTTGACTTGGGGTGTAGTAGTGAACCCAGGTTTCATCTGTGGTCATAAACCAGGACAAAAAATCTTGTTCATTTCTCCTAAAATGAGCCAAGCATTATTCCGATATTTCTATTCTCATGCGTTTTTGATTCAGCATGAAGAGTCGCAGCACCCATCTTGCAGATAATTTTTTCATATCTAATACTTCAGTTAAAATGTGATATACCCTTTCAGATGACATCTGGCAAGCTTGAGCAGTTTCTTGCATTTTCAATTGACAATCCTCCAAGACCATTTTGTGCACTTCTGTAATGATTTCTGAGTAGTGACACATATTGGCTGACCCCTGCACAGATCATCAATTAAGCTTTCCCAAACCAAATTTAAATTCATTTGTCCACTTGGCAACTGTTCAATATGAGGTAGTAGAGTCCCCCGGTGTATTCTGGAAATCAGTGTGAGTGTCCTTTGCTTTCATACCATTCTTTATGAAATACTCAATCACTGCTTGAATCTCGATGTTTTCCATCTTTTCAAATAATTACACAGGGACGATAGAGCTACGTCACTGCCACAGCTCTCTTCCAAGAGCAGTGACGTGACACGTGTTTCCAGGCAACAGTTGAATGAATATCACGTGAACAACTCAGTGCTAGTGCTAACCTGTCATGGTGATTCCGAGAACTTCTCAAACCACACTCTGTGTGTGTGCGCACGTGTGCAAGTGACAAGGAGAAACCACAAAAAGCTAAGTTACAGTGCACGGTGGCTGGGATCGAACGCTGAACCTCCCGAATGCAAGTTGCATGGCACCACCTTGCTCAGTTTTTGAGACCTAAATGCTCATATGAGCGCTGGTGCACAAGGTGTGGATATGTCATTGACTATGCTGGAAGTATTGCTGGTTCAAGGCAAAACAGGAACATCAGCAGATTACTTAATGTTTGTATATTTGAAACATGGGTTACTGCATACGTGTTGAAAACTATTTGAGTCATATGGACCCTTTCCTTTGCTGGTTGTCTGCTTTGGGGAAAAGATTACTGGTATTGAAGGAAAAGAAGCCAAAACATCACATGAGGAGCAGAGTAAATGCTGTAGTATAATTAATAGGGCTCTGAAGTTCATGCCCTAAAAAACACTGAAATATGCATACAAATATGCTCTTAAAAACTTGAAAATATACCAAGAAATATGCAATATTTAATAATAAACTCTTTATTAACCATAATAAGATACATCGCACAAATCATGCAGAATATGTACTATTTAATTAAAACAATTAATGTCCCCTTGCAGTAGACAAGATGAGTTAGTACAAATAATAAAGTTACCTCAGTCCTTAGAGGTTGAAGAAGAAGTGATCCCGCTGTTGTATTAACTGCTTAATTGCAGTTCACAGCCAACACTTTGGACAAATTTTCATCTGTAAAACATTGTCTGTTGCCTCGCAAAACACTTCTGTAACGTGAAAACTTCTCTCCACATCACAAGATGTTATCGGAGCATATTTAAATGATGTTTACTGCTTCACAGAGAGAATCAAGTCTCTTGGTGTGATACATGGTTTTCTTTCGAGGATGTCTCGAATATCGCACATCTGTTAATAACCAGAATTTTTTGAAATTACATACTTCACTTTCTCTTTCACTTTTTGTCCTATGCTACCAGGAACCGAACTTAGATATATTGTTTTTTTTTTTTCAGACAGTAAGTGATTCATGCAAAGGAGATCCTATAGCTTCCAATGCCGTTATGGCTGTTGGTAAGAAAGAAAAATGGACAGATGAAACTAAGATCCTCTTTTAACCCAGTTCCTGACAGAATATTTTGGACAGTTTCTATTGATGAAGCATCTTTTGAGTCCAATGAATTAACAACCTCTTCGACTATTTCAAATGTGCTCAGCATTATATAAAACTGCATCGACCCATGTTCCCCATTGAGTTAACACTGGTGGAGGAGGAAGTCGGATATTAATATCGGTGCCAAACAAGAAAGGTATTGACAGTTGGCGGTGCACGAAAGGCAACATTGCCACTTATTGCGCCACATGAAGAGCGCGTGAGCATTATGCGTAAGAACACGGTTGGATTGCGTTTGGAATGTAGAGCAGGTATAATTTATATTTGTATTCGAAAACAATAGTAAAATAGTTCATCTACGTGCAAAGGATGGAATATGGAAGTATTATATCACTGCAAAGATTAATGTTATCAAAAGAAACATACCTGTGAAATATTTTAATGGGAAATACCACTGATATCCGAATCGCTTGCATTATTGCTGTTTTTGTTGGAATTACCTGCGGAAATGACAAACTGTTCTATCCTTGTCCATTTTTCCATGTTGCACTTATTACACCCTTTGTATCAGTAACCGCTTTTTCAGTTTTCAGCTTTTTATTGATGTAGCTTTATTACAGATGACACAGTGAAATCTTTGTTTTGCACAATGTAACCCTTTGCTTTGGTCCAAATTAATTAAATCGGAGTGCACCAGGAAAGGGCGATACCAAACAATTTTGCAACCATGTTCTTCAGCAATACCATCAACTGCACAATTCTTTAATTGGGATATGTACCTTACCAAACACAATTTCATTCACTTCCCGAGTACGTTAAGCTTTTCGTTTGACTACGCTGTCTTTGTCAATATTTTTGGACATAATTATTCATTAAAAGAGTGAGACAGTTGTAAATGCTCACAACATATGCGCTGATACACAGATTCTGACATACGTAAATACAAGTCAAATAACCACATACATAGAATGATCCAAACGAACTTGTCAGCACACAGGCAATCTGTGATACAAACATTCCAAGCTGGAGCTGGAGGGAGACATTGTATACATTGCAGGGAAAACAAGATAAGATGCACAGTTTGCATTACTGCTAGATTGCAGCTCAAGCACATGTTAATCACGTGTTAAATATTGACAACACTGGTTTAGCGTTTAGTGTTGCTATGGAAACATCTTAGCTCTAATTGGTTGCTCCTTCCGTTGCTATGACGATCGCCATGACGCATCCATCCCCACCTGTTCATTTAGACCCTTCCACCACGTGGTGTAGCAGCTGCCAATCCCCTTCTTATTTGGCGCCGGGTATAGGTGCTGTTGATCTAAACAACTTGACTCTTTTAGAAGATTTAACAAACATTCTCTTTGTGCTGGACACAAATCTATCTACCAATGTGAAAGAATCACGTATTGTCTCAGAAATGCATGAAAAGCGTGTGCCAAACAAGGTATATGAATTAAGTTAGGAAAAATACCTTTCAGAGTTTGTCCTGATTTTGCCATATAAGGATCTGCATCAGTAAAAAATAAAAGTAACCGGTCCTATTTGATTCCACATGGCCATAGTAATTTTAAAGTGTCCATCACAAACTGGATCACAGTTACATTGTCAGTGACCCACAATTCGCACACATTAATAAGATAAGGTGTAGTCTTTTGTTCATTATTTAAAGCTGAACTATTTGGAATCTTTTCTCACTCCCTACATGTTTCTCACGCACTCCACAAAACAGTACCCTATTATCTGTAGATATTAAATCACGCGAAAATTCTTTCTGTAAATTAATTAATCTAGCACTCGAAGTTGGTTTTACTTTTGGCATTTAAAGAGCTTTTTAACATTTTATATGCCTAATTTAATTTGGTGGGAACCAGTTCACAACACTGTTACAGTTGAAGACCGTGGCATAACTACTGGTGGGCAGGCAAGCGTTGCTATAATCGTGCTGCTCAAAACGTTGACCTGCTTTTTTTTTTTTTTTTTCATTTGTATCCCGCCTTTAACTGCAGGGGTCATATCGGTGGCCTTGCCTATTCGCAAATGGTGTTACATGTTTAACTGTGGGTTTTTCGATCTTTGGGGTTTTTAAACACTTTATCTTTGTTAATATAAACCTGTCAGATAACGCACTGATTATATTTATTCTCTACGCACATACACATAATGAAAGGATGGAAACTGGGGATTTACTGCATGACAACATGTCTCGGCATTAGTTCTCGCTACCTCGCGAGTTACATCATCATGTGCAACACTACAATAAGAAAAAATAAGAAAAAAAGACCATAAAAATCATTAAAATATGCAATATAGAAACCTTCCAGAGTTGTAGCATCATGTGCAATACTACCAATATGAATAATATTGTCCAGATGGAAAAAAAATAATAAGAAAACATAAAAATCAATAAAATATGCAATATGGCGGCTATAATATTGAAATATTATGCATTTATCAAAATCAAGAAAATGTGCAGTTATATGCACCATAAAAACATGTCCAAATAACTGAAAATTCCATTATTCGTGCATATAATGTAAAAGCATATATTTTTAACCCCTAAGAAAAAACATGCAAATGCATGAACTTCCTGGCCCTAATAATTAATAAACTCTGGGGGTTGTGAGAGAGCGATGTGACCGCCAAAACATAAAAATACGGTGCTCTCTAAAAATTGGTTACTATACTGCTATTGCTCTATCAATATATTAAATATTGTAGAGCAAGAGGATTAATGGCTTCATTGTCAGAAATCCAGCATTAGCTAACAACAACATAATTAATAAACTATGGGAGTGTTAAAATACAGATTAAACTATCTTTATCGATTGGCCACACAGTAAAATTAGAGAGCTCTTCAAAGCATCAAATCAAATGATTAGTATTGTAAAGACCCTATCTGCAGGAAGGGGAATTCCCTCTGTGCCAGAAAGCGTCCCTCCCAGATCATTAAGAAGTAACAGGATACCTCATCTTGCTACACCTCAAGCATATGTCTAAATAGCAATAATCTAGAAATAATAAGTTTTTTTAAATTCCAGAAAGAGTATTGCCTCAGCCAGAATGCTATCAAACTGGCACGTTTCCATCATGCCAAATAAATGCTTTATGCTGATTTGCAGATTTCAAAGATGGAGCACCAGCAGCAACAGCACCAGCAGTATGTAACTATAGAGGGCATTGACAACTCCAATGCTCGTGCTTTGGCAGTAAAACTTATAAATGTGGTGCTTACTGTTCTTCAAGTTGTGTTACTGTTGGTTGCCACAGCTGCAGGTATAGTGATGCCTTTCCTGAGAACACGGTGAGTTGCGCTTTTTTATAAGATTTCATATTTAATAATTTCCATTTTTAATTGCATAATCTACTTCCGCACACTTTGTTCCCAATCATTGTAATACTAATTACATTTTGCTGTGTGTTTTCTCTGTTTTGTCTAAAATAGTAGTATTGCTGGTGGTACTGTAATTTTGTAAAATATAACTCTGTAATATTTAATATTGGCCCCTATCATCTTTCTATAAGTTATGTGTCCTGTGCTATGTTATATAATGTTACGTATAGTTTTTGTAATCTTATTCTCGCTCTCTACTGTGTCTCAGTTGTTGAACAATTATTGTTCTGTTTTTTCTGTCAAGTTGGTATTGTTTTTTTTCTCTCTCTCTCTCTCTCTCTCTCTCTCTGCATGTTTGCTTTTTGTTTACGCTCAATAGCACACATGATAAAAGAATCTGTGAATGATAAAATATTGTCTGTCATGTACAAAGGTAAGTAAAATTAAATACAATCATACCGCTTGTACATTTCACGTTAAGTAATCTTGTTTTCCTCTCCCTTATGCCCTTTTGAGAGTCAGGATTCCTCAGCCAGTTATGATCCACAGGTTGTCAACACAGAATAAAAGGGAAATGTTATTTAAAATACTGAAGTGTTTATATGTAACTCATGTAAAAACTTTAAAAAAATGCCATCAAAACAATGCTCAGCACTGTTGACAATCGTGTAATAGGGGTAAAACAAAAGCAAAGGATTTACTTTTTAGTTCATATTTTTGGGCAAGAGCAAACAGAATGTGGGACTACCAAAAGACATATTTTAGGGTTAACATCATGGTTACCATTCAAAAAGACTTAAACTTATATAAGTTTTTTAAACACTTTGTGATAAATGAAACTTCAATGTAACTAATGTTCAAATATTACATTACATTGCATTGCATCTTTTTGAATGGTAACCATGATGTTAACCCTAAAATATGTCTTTTGGTAGTCCCACATTCTGTTTGCTCTTGCCCAATTACATTACATTACATTTACATTTACATTTACATTACATAGGCATAATCAGACATTTTCCTTAGGCTTCAAAACACCCAAAATTTATGGCAGAACTTAGGACTTACAGATATGCAAATGATATATAGTTTCCAGAATTAACGTAGGGAAGCTTGGAAGAACAAATTGGCTGCAATCTTCCTCATATTATACAAAAGTTATTAAATCATTACACCGAACTTGTGTCTGGTGTACTGCAGAACTAAGCAATGTGCTAAATCTCAATGTACTTGTTCTAGGAAGACAATAATTATTAGACATTTAGGTACTTTGAGTCCGTAATGAACCAAAACATAGGCATAACTTGGAGTGAGCAATTGCCCCCTCCCTCTTAGTATGCCCAAATTGACAACTTTTATTTTGAGTTATTTAAGGGCACTGGAAGGTTATTTTTACCACGAGGTTAACTTACATCAATATTTAAAATTTAAATATAGCAGCAACTAATCATTAGAATAAATTGAAATTTGGTGTGGTTATAGTCCAAGTATTTGTGCATTTAACTACTGTATAATAATTAAATTAAATTCACAGAATTCCCTGCAAAAGGGACATAAAGCACATAGTGTATCCTGAACAAAATGTTACACCTCATCCTTCAGGGGCACTTCTCTTGTAGGAATTTGCAGCTACAGGCACCAAATTTTTATCTGAAGAATATAAGGCATAGCTTGATATGGTCGGCTAAATACAAATACCATAAGTTTGTATTTTGCATGTAAAAATTATGTAATTCTATATAAAAAAGCGTGGTAAAATATTAAGCATTAACAATTTTTTCATCCAAATTATATCTAAAATTTATAAAAGATTTAGCCAACGGGATTCAAGAACCCTTAACAAATAAGCACTAAAACTTTGATGTCAATATCTGCTACTGTTTTTGAGAAACATGCACCTGAAATATGAAAAATCAGTGTTTCAGGAAATCGCGATCAACGATGAATACCATTCTTTTGAAATTACACATACTGTAGGAACATGTCTGCTCCATCTTCTTGCTCATTTAGGTTTTCCTTGTCTTGTGTTTTTCTTTCCTTAGTTCTATCTGGATAACAATGGCACATAAGGATTTATGGCCATGCAGTCAAAGGCAAGATAGGAATAGCTAACCTATTGAGCCAAGAATCATAGGATCGAATCCTGGTAAAATGTATTCAAGAGAAATTGTGGTAAAGGATGGGGAGGGCCGAACTCGAGCAATCGGTGAGATAGCACGGTTCAATGCTGATGAGCAGGGAAAGGATTTATATGTAAATACATATTTACTTATTAAGTAATATCATTTATATTTTGCATTACCATTATGTTTCACAATGTGTAGAGCTGATAAATGCTATTTTTATTTTCCATATTTCTCCATACTTTACAATTTAGTACATATTTTAATTAATTTCCATATATTTTCCATATTTCATATAAAACAGCCTATCTTAACAATAAACTAAAACAAAATTCCATTAAAATACATTTCAACAATGAAGTTTTAGACATTCCTTTCAAATCAGAGCTATTTGAAAATTAACGGTCCTCAACAACTTCAACGGTCCTCAACAATAGGAAAGAAAGTCAGACACTGTATTACGCATCAGAATAGTGTCACGAATCCATTGTTGCGACTGGCGGCCGACGTGCACAAACAGACAGTTAGTGCAGCGCGGAGATAAAAAGCTTGCCGAAACAGATAAACGTAGATAACTGGAAGGTTCTAGTGCCATCTTGTTTGTTACACAAAAATACCGGTAATTTCTCTAACATTGAGTGGAGCTATAAAAGAGGCTGCAAATCGCCAGTGAGGGAGATTCGAATCGGAACTGATTCGTGTGCCTGCAGCTGTTATATTACGTCATCTTACTGCCAAGGGCTGCAAATTGTACTTTTAATACTACAAACCCACTAAGTCACAATACACATTGGTAGAGTTCATTCTATAAAGACGGTAAACATGCCAAAAGTATCACATCCAGTCACTTTAAAATTAAAAAGTTACATTTTAGAATTTAAAGATGATGGTTTATCAACAGACAATAAAATATTATTTTGTAATTTCTGTCAGTGTGCAGTATCTTCTACTCAAAAGTTCCTTGTGCAACAACATATTCAAACTAGTAAACATCAGTCTAACAAACAACGAAACTCCAAGCAGAGACAATTGCTTTTTAACAGAACCAACAACATCGAATGCAAGGTCCGAGCTCAACATCAAGCTGTACCGTGCTCTCGTCTCTGCTGACATTCCTCTCTACAAACTGAAAAATGAGATCTTCAGGGAATTCCTTCATGAATATATTCAACATACAATCCCAGATGAGTCAACGCTTAGGAAGACATATGCTCCAACCATCTACCATGAGACAGTGCAGAAGATAAGAGATGAAATTAAAGATGGTCCAATTTGGGTTTCTATCGATGAGACTACCGACAAAGAAGGTAGGCTTGTTGTCAATGTAGTTATTGGTCTGTTAAGTGAACAATATTCTCAACGGATTCTTTTACATTGTGATGTTCTAGAAAAGTGCAATAACAAAACTGTAGTTAAACTTTGACGAAGCTATGAGTATCCTATGGCAACAGGGTATTATGTACGATAATGTGTTACTCTTTATTAGCGATGCTGTCCCTTATATGCTCAAAGCTCGACAAGCATTATCTGTAGTTTATCCTAAAATGATTCACTTAACGTGTGTGGCACATGCATTTCATCGTGTCGCAGAAGTGATAAGGGGCAATTACCCTAAAGTAGATTTGTTGATTTCATCAGTGAAAAAAGTGTTCCTCAAAGCTCCCAGTAGAGTTAATGCGTTGAAAGAAATATGCCCTGATATTCCATTGCCACCAAAACCAATTTTAACTAGATGGGGTACTTGGCTGGAAGTGATTGAATATTATGCCGAACATATAGACTCTATTAAGAATGTTCTACTCGCATTGGATTCTGAAGATGCAGTCTCAATTGATTCTGCGAAGACAGTTGCCTGTGACACAAGTGTGAGGAATGACTTAACTTACATTAAGAACACATTTTCATGTATCATAAAAATACTCAAAAGTCTAAAATAAGAACAAATTAGAAACTAAAAACTTCACTTATCTTAGTATGTTGATATTCTTTTTCTCTTTTGCAAAGTTGAGAATGAGCTGGATATAGCTTGAAACCCCTGGGTCAGCAAAAGAGAAAAAGAATATCAACATACTAAGATAAGTGAAGTTTTTAGTTTCTAATTTGTTCTTATTTTAGAATCTTGTTGCTTCACTGTTAATAGCTTCAATTTTTAATTAATCAATACTCAAAAGTCTCCAAAATAGGCACCTTTCACTTCCTGAAAGCTTTGAAATTATAAATAGCACTGTGGAACAATTGAATCGTGGTAGAGGTGAAGTTGCAGACGCAGTAAGAGCTAAGGTGGACACTGTACTTTCAAAAAACCCTGGATATGAAGAGCTACGAAAGGTTGTTGCAGTGATGAGTGATGATTCAACAGAGAAGGTAAACTTGGACTTATCCCCAGCAGACATCGTGAAATTGAAGAATGCACCGGTTACTTCTGCGGATGTTGAATGCAGTTTCAGTCAGTATAAATCTGTCCTTAAGAGACAGTAGAAGAAGATTCATTTTTCAGAACTTGAAAGAAATGTTTGTAACTCATTGCTATTATAACAGACAATATAAATTGTGTTTTGTTTGAAGTTCACATAACTTGAAGACAAGGTATGTCCATTATTATATTCTTTGGTTAGTTTTATTAAAATATATCAATATTTAGCATAGATAGTAATTTGTTTTATAATTATAAGTCCATATTTTGGTAAAAATAACTGCATATATATTTACATATTTCATACATTTTTAGTCCATATAATTCCTTTCCCTGCTGATGGATTTCAATGGAATGCAGATATATGCATTGTACCCTTTTCTTATGTGGAAAAAAAAATGCAATATATGGGCTCAAATGATGCAGCAAGCATAATGTGTTCTGATGGCAGAACAGTGTATGGCATGATGTCATGGCATGGCTATTTGATGTGGTTAGAGGTTCACACCTACAAAGGTAAGTAGTAGTTTTTTTATTTACTTCGTTTTTTTATTCTTGTCACCTGTCACCTCAGCCCTATGACAATTTTGTTAAATTTCTTTTGGTTTTTCCTATATATACTTCATTAGTCACTGCATAGGAACGATTTATGGAATGATACACTTCGTCTTTTACAGAAGCCCATAAATAAAAATCACAACTTGTTAGGTCAGGAGAACGAGGGTGCCCCAAATCAACACTAATTATGCTGTCATCAGATGCCTCTCTTACTGCATTTAATGATAGGGCAGCCAAATGTGCTGTTGCAGAATCTTGCTGGAACCAACCATATGATTTCTCTTGTGTCAAGTCATTGAAAAATGTTCTCAGAATCAACCTCTGATATCGCTGTGCATCTATTGTTTCATCAAAGAATATGGGCCCTATTATTCTTTTAGCACTTATTGCACACCACACTCTATAATTTTCTGATCATAATGAGGCATTTCATCCAGTAGCACAGGTTTTTCTGAACAGTAGCAACTGTTGTGAGTATTCACACGTCCAGTTAGAAGAAACCAAGATTCATTAGTGAAAAACAAAAGCTGTGGATCAATGAAACCCGTTTCTATGAATTGGAAAACCAAGTTACTATAATTCACACGTTTAGTGGGATCATTTGACTTTTAACGCTTACACTCGTGTGTAGCGATAGGGCTTCAGATTCAACAGACATGTAGCATTTCTTGCAGAAGATCAAGATACACCTGTTTGCTGTTCTAGTGTTTTCAGCAATTTTTGAAGCGAATGCTCCAAAGTGGCACCAATGTTATGCAGTTCATTTTCAGGTAACACTGACCTATTCTTTGAATGTTTCTTGTCCAACACCAAACCTGAAGCTTGAAATTTATTTACGGCCGCATGTGTTGTTGTCCTTGCAGGTGGTACAGAGTTCGGAAACTTTTCAACAAACTCCCTGCGCACATAGTGAGCAGATGCATGCTTGAAGTAAACTTTACAAATAAACACATGTTCTTCCACAAATAAGTGATGCACCATGTTTACTGCCTGACAGAAGCACCTGACACAGCAATAGCAATGAGAGTTGTTGCCAGTGCACTTTTGAGCAGGAATTGCCAGTCCCAGAAGCCAACACAGGAGTAGCAAAGGAGAGAGAGGCTGTGAATGGGTTCGAATATAATTCAGCTACCCTATATTTTCACATTTGCGGATGAGAAATTAACTGCTTCAGAGTGGAAATCAGTACCACATTCATATTAAGTGTTTATTTATTTGTATCAGCAAGAGTGTTCAAATGAAAAATCATTACATAACTTCAAAGTTTGTCTTGTCAAACATACGTATCCTGTATCAAGGTGTTGTAATGCTTCCCTCTGTAACCACCGAAAGGTTGTTTGTTGAGTACATATGTGATACAGATGATCTCTGCCCGCCTCGGTAGCGTGATGGTTAGCATTTAAGAGGTCGTGAGTTCGAATCTCGCTCAGGGTAAGTTATCCGGGTAAGGTTTTTTTCCGAGGTTTTCCCTACCCTGAGAAGATGAATGTCGGGTAACTTAAAGCTCCATGGACCTTGGGCTCGTTTGAGCATCATTTCACCCATTTCATTTCATTCGTCCGATACGACACAATGTTGGAGGACGTCAATTCAAAAAAAAAAACATGATCTCTGGATATACTCCTCATTGTTAGTCTAATCCATCACAGAAAATTGTTCTATATTTCATTATTTGATGAACATTTTCTTATTTGGAGAAGGTATGCAGCATGTAATTCCAAAAATATGCTGTGTTATTCTAGAATTTATGCTAAGTATAATTGTGATTACTCTTTATATATAACAACGAATATTATTGAAGGGTTTTTCTTGCAGTTTGCGCGTTCTGACTACAACATTGCTGGTAGCTGGCATAGTGTTTGTACTGAAGCAGTGGCCAGAAGTGAGGGATCTTGGGAGCCATTTGCTTCGTCACTTAAAAGAAGCTTTATCTGTCAAGTAGCTGTTACAACTGTGTATTTACAAACTTGTATTATGGAAGGAGATACATCATTGCATGAACCTACCAGCTCACTGTGAAAGTGTTGAAGATATTGAAGAAGTGGAGATAGTTTATTTGCAAAACTTCCTACGTAAATAATTTTGTGCCCATCTTCTTATATAAGTTTTCTTCTTATAAAGTTTAGCAAACCTTATGGAAAACTGTTAGTTAGGTTTTATTAAATACATCTTTGAAACAAGAAAGATAAGAAGGTAAAGGGAATATAAACATATATTCAGTATGCTGCATGAAAATTATGATTTGCTGTTACACATGGGAACTTATCCTTGGATGAATATGTAGTCTAAATGTGGCTACTGTCTAAAAAGAAAAGGGAAAGAAGTGTTAGAAAGTGTGAGTTGTTGAGAAATAGTTTGTGTGCAAGATCTTGAATCAATTAGACCTCAATCATTAAAGTCAATATTGTCCCATTAAATATTTGCAAGAACCATGAAGATCATGTGAAGTTCATTCATTTATTTATACGAGAGTAAAGTCCCAATATTTCAGAATTCTATCTGTAAAGATCCCATTCTAATTTTATCAGTACTAGAGCTCAGATTTTTGTCATACATGTAGCAAATGACAATTTAATTTACCTCCCTCCAGTCTTTGACATTATTGTGCAATGGTCTACAAGATTTTGATGGTAAATTCTCCCCTTTACCCCTTACAATAATTGAATCTTCATACAGACCCAGCTATTCCTAATAATGGATGAAAAATCTCCTGATATTTAGGCAAAATGATGTAAAACATCGGTGAAAATTTTGACTTCATTAAACTTTCCCTGATAGTCTTCCAAATTCTGGAAATGCTGCATAGTTGTAAGTACCCTTTGTTGGTGGAACAATTGTCAGTCAGAATTGTTAAGTAATATTTTCAGACAACTACAATAAGTGATGTTTTAAACCTTTGCACCTTCTCTCTGGCCTCATAGTCATTTACTAAGACAACAGGTACACAGTTTTCGTATAATACATGCATTCTTAATATATACAAAGAAATAAGAGTTAAAGCTGGTGAATATGTACATGGTTTCCACACTCCCAAGCCACCAAGTTAACCGCTTTGGAAAAGATATGTAGTCAGCGACCATCGAGAAAAACGATCTTCTCAGTTGTTAATTAAAAAAAATATTGGTTTACTGATCTCTAATGTTTTCAGTTTTCTTTCTTTGTACAATTGTTTACCATATTCTGCTATGAAGTTGAGTACTTCCGAAGTACAAAGGAAATAAAGCAAAACATTTCTTACATGATTGTTAAAATCCATTGATATTGTATGGTATTGTGGCATTATAAGCAGATTCAATTCTCTTTTATTTTGCTGTGTCTTAGTTGCTAAATCTGAGTAATCTACATATATACTGCTTAGAATGAAATAACTGCAGCATTTGTCTTACTTTATATGCATATTTTGTGGAGTAGCAAGAACAATTTTCTACTCCATGGCATTCTATACTAAAGTCGAGGCCTTAATCACAAAGATGTTCTTTTATAACTGCCGTATGTTTGTATTCAAGCACAAGGGTTTTTTAAATCCTTAACCTTTAGTCATTTAATAAGTAAAGCTAGGTTTCTTATAGTCCCGTGTCTGTCAGAAAAGCTAGGGTCCTTAAGTGGTGAAAGAAATATAAAAATTGGTTGGATGGCTTTTGAGATTTCCCTGCACACACAAACCCACAAATAAATTTTCTCTCTTCATAATAGTAATATAATTTGGGGCTTGGAATACACGCATGAACCTGCAACAGAATTTTTAAGTAAGCATGTGATTAACATATGTGTAATTAACTAAATACAATGAAAAAACAAGCTCTCGACAGTGAAGCAGTATAAATCAACAAATATATTAAATATTGAGACTAAACTTCACTTACCTTTGGTAGCTGTGAATTATTTCAAATAACTAGATCAATCTTGTTACTTGATCCTCACATCCTCAGTAGTGATTATTATCTGGCACCTATTCTGATAGTAAACATCGCTGCTGGGGATGTGAGTGATTGACTTGCAAAACTGATTATTTAAAATCATTTACAACTACCAAAGATAAGGGAAATTTAGTCTCTAAATATTTAATATCATTGTTGATAGTTGACTAAGTTTACTGTATTATTGCACACAAATTGATATTACCAAATGCTAGGATTAACTTTTAGGGTAATGAAACAACTTATACCCTGACAGAGATTGGGCACACAATTCCAACTCAAACATTCAATTTTGGAACTAATTTAGTTTTTTGAAGTAGTTAATGACAAGGTATTTTGCAAATTCCCTAAATTCAGTCTTCCATTTAATAAATGTTCTTAAAAGGAGCCATTTCACGTTGCTGATGCATGTTTATACAGAATTAAGCCTAATTGGAGCAGTCTGCTCAGATATAATCTCAATACTACCCACTGTAGCCAAGATTCTTTTTAACTCACCTTTACAACCAAAGTATTCACCTGTGTCTCTTGTCGCATTACTTTCTGTTGCATCCATTGATTTGAAAAGTTTGATTTTGGCTGGTTTCTAGTATGCAGTAGTACTGCGGATCACCATTTGTCATGCCTAGCCTGTCAAAGCTACACTATAATTTCATTCTTATTGATTTATTCCCACTTGTTTTCCTCTCCTCCCTATATCTATTATTTAGCTCTCTATTTTCACTCATAGCATGGGAAAAAAGGCAATAACCCTTTTGGGACCAAGACCTGCCAACCATACAAAGGCAGTGTCCCATACCTCTGCCCACCACAGGTGTCATGTGTGGGGTGCAGTACTGGAGGTGGGATGTGCTCAGTGCCCCAGCCCCTTCCAACCATTTAGGCGGTCTACACAATTAGATGCTGTTACTTCTCAATCAAATAGCTCCTCAACTGGTCCCTCAGGGGCCTAACAAAGCTGAGTGCACCCTGGACCAGGAGGCCCCATGCCAGTACTGGGGATCCAACTAGGGTCTCCTGCTTTCTTATTTTACTACCGTTGTTAAATATTTGCCATAGTAAAATAAATGCACTTTGTTGCAAATATAGTAGTTGCCAAGTCATTACAACTTATAAATTCAAACCAATGTGGTTTATGTAAATATTTTTATTAAATTAGGTGGAAATTATTTCTGTTCACCGACTGTTAGCATTCATAACAATCGTTCAACAGCATCATCAGCTTGGTGAACTCACAGAGTAATCTCCACTTTAGTGAGCCAGCATGGTTTTAAAGAGGAGTTCTTGGGACATCGGCTGCAACATTTACATGTCCACTGATCTATATTCAGAAACTGCCTGGCAATAAGCGTTATTATAGCCAAACAAAAGAGGTAGAGTGGTGAAAGCACAATCAGGAAAACTAATTTCTATTGCATCTGTAGGTCTCCTATCTCTCTCAAAATCAAATTTGTGTTGCACATTGACTATGTAATTTTTGGTAGATATATTATAAGCCAGAGTCTGAGATACGATCCACAATTTTTTCTGGTGTTTAATTCCATCTCTTCCTATGTATAAAAATGGAGTACATAAATAACAGGACCAATGATGATAATGGTGATGGTGATTAGTTTTACTATTCCACTTATACCTGATTTGATGATTGAAATTAACCAATCAGATTTCAACCAATGACACCCTTCATTTGAAAAAAAAAAAATCCCTCCCCTGAATTTTAATTATCACCTACTCTGCTTTTCTTATGTTATGATCAGGTAAGAGAATCTACTAAGTTTAAATGTCAAAAATGGCTGACACTAGCTTCAGTGAAGCATCTAATACTGAAATACATAAAATAATTCAAAAAGGGAAACCTCAGAACACAGAATACAACAGGAAATATGTTTGGAAACAGTTTGATAAATTTTGTATGAAACGATTATAAATTAACAGCAGATACTCAAACTACTCACATTACCAAGTCTTAAAAAATTGGAGCATCAAAGCATCAATATGATAATCTTGTAGGCCGTGAAAATGGACACTGGTGTATCAAAAAACATTTCAGACTTATCTTTCAGGAACCAAGTTTTAGATGAATTATTTCTGTAGTTTCATAATTAGCTCACTTATTTGAATTTTCAGAAACACTGAATTAAGGCCTGAACCCCCTCAAAGGAATCCCAGGTTAGTTTTTCAATATTTTAAACTAATTAAAATATTTATTTTGAATAACAGCCTCATTCATTAACTGCAGCCCAAAAGACAGCAGCTAAAAAAATTGTACAGAATAGAAATCAAACGCTCCTGTTACCATAAACTGAACTTGATGTTTAAAGGCTCATTTCTCATTAAATAAGAGTCGTGGTAAAGTTTCTCAAATGCATATCTCCTCTCTTTGGTGACTCAATAATGACTTCTGTTTGTCAGATTTAATGATAAGATTTTTATGGAAGCCATTTTAGCCCTACCTTAAAATTTGTATTTCTTGGAGCTCTTTGCAGACTTCAGAAGTCTCTTATTTTCCAGGGCTATTTTGTAGAATTCCTGACAGATTATACTCAATTTCATCTGAATGCAAATTTCCACTTTACTTCTAACTTAATACTGTCATTCTTTACTGTAAATTAAATCTTTCACACTTCACCTATAACGAAGTTTATCTATCCAACCTTTATGTTTATTATTTGTCAACCAGCGAAAAAAAACTAAGGTGATCTTTTGCAGGATTCATATTGAACACAATACTAAGAATTCGCACAAATTCCTGTACTTTGGATAGCAGACTGCACAATAAAGCTGTAAGAATTTCAGATTTTTTAAAATACTGCTACAATTATTGTCAAAAGTTCCACTGTGTAACCATGAGAGACTAGTGTCTGATTGGCAAAAAGACAAGCATTTTGAAACTTCAAATTCAACCCGACCTTAGACACTCACTTTTAGTTATTTGATAAACAAGTCAACTTGCACAAGGTATATTTATCATCATCAGCATCATCATCATCATCATCATCATCATCATCATCATCATCATCATCATCTGGACCTCGGGCTCATTTGAGCATCATTTCACCCGTTTCATTCATTCACCGTCCGATATGACATTAAGTTGGAGGACATTAATTAAAAAAAATAATCATTCCAATTCCATCACAATTTCCCTGGCCCAAAGGTTTCCTGTCTGCCAGAGAGTGTATTTCAAACCTGGGCACTCTAAACATTACCTGGAGAACTGGCAATCTTGTTAGGAATCTCTTTCTGCTGGAAAGGTAAATCTCATATATATTTGCATTCAGTAACATTGTGCAACTTTAAGATTAGATTCAATTAAATTGGATTGCATTCAGCGAGTTCACAAGTAGACGTAAAGGTGCATGAACATTGAACATGTCAATGGAAATGTACAGTATTGCATAAAAACACATACACAGGCACAAAAAAAAAACAAAAAAGTCAGGGATATTGAGAAACAAAATGAAATCTTCCCTGCAATTATAAGACTAACATAATGTATGTTTACAAATACAAATTGAGCTTTGTTTTAAACTGTCACTAGGCTTTTCCTGCTACGTCCCATTTTTTAGTTATGTAATTAGCAATGAATGACATCTTTTGTGAGTTTTTCAATACATATAAATTTAAGTAGCTCTCAAGCAGGCATCAAATGTAATTAAGTGATTTGTCTCTAAAGCAGCTAGAAACTACTCACAGAGCTACATAAGCATTAACAGAATAATTTGTCATTCAGTTGATCTTGTACAGAATAAAATGATTTTCAGCATAGGTACTCTTCAGCAGTATTTTAAAAGCATTGAAATTGTCAACTTTTTGCTTAAGATCATTAGAATGAGCATTAAATATTTTTATGGTTTCATAGTATACACCTTTCTGGAAGCAAAAAAGTGTTGTACTGGGATGTTGGATGTTGCCTTTTTGTCTCGCATTTATCTCATGAATTTCATTGTTATAAATGTGGATTGATTGCATATAAAGAATTTTAGGATCAAGAATATATACATGCAGGGTAAGGTTAACATTTTCAGTCTTGTAAAAGGATCTTTGCATGAGTGTTGGAAATAATTCTTATAATCTTCTTTTGTATGAGGAATATTCATTTACCCTCTACTGAATTGCCCCAAAATAAAATTCCATATCACATTATAGAGCTAAAATATGTGTAGTATACTAATTTAAGTGTATAGAACTCATATTTGCTCAGATAGCGTAACTGGCAGAGCTGAGTTTGGGTAAGATATACTTAAGGTGAGCTTTCCAATCTAAATATTTGTCCACTTGAAGGCCCAGAAATTTGATGTTTTCTATTTGTTCTAATAACATGTCATTAATCCCAATTACAATCACTCTGATTGAGTCTGATGTTCAATGAGTTAGAAATTTATCAGTTTTTGTTTTTTCTAGGTTTACAAATAATTTGTTAGCTTTAAACCAATAAGACATGCAATTCAAAGCATAATTCAATTTAATTACACATTCATTTATGTTTTTACTAGTAACCGGCATACTAGTGTCATCAGCGAACAGTACAGTACTCGCTGTATCATTTATATAAAGTGATAGGTCATTTGTTTACATCAGAAATAATAGAGACCGTAATACTGAACCTTGGGGTACTCCATGTGTTACTGTTTTCCAATTTGTGTTTGTTTTTCATAATATCACTGTTTACATCAATGCTCTGTTTTCTTTTATTTAGGTATGATATAAACCAACTTAAATTTTGATTTTTAATCCAATAAAATTCCAGTTTTGCTATAAAAAGTCATGATTTACACAAACAAATGCCTTTGCTGGGTCACAGAAAATACCACCTACATGCATTTCATTGTTTAGGGCAGTTAATACTTAATGTGTAAGTTTTAAAAGTTGCATTATTTGTTGAAATTCCTTTTCTGAACCCAAACTGATCCTTCACAAGTATCTTGCTATATTGATGGTATTTAAGTTTGTTGAACATTACTTTTTCAAGGAATTGAAAATACTGGCAACAGCAAAATTGGTCTATAATTTGAATTATTGTTGCGTCTGTCTTTTTTAAAAATGGTTTAACAATTGAGAATTTCATTCTGTCAGGGAAAATTCCAATCTTTAGTGACTCATTGCACAAATAACTAAGGGGAGTGCTAATTTGGGATGAGCATGATTTTAAGATTTTCATTATTGTTTCATCATAACCAGAGGAATTCTTTGTTTTAAAGGAGTTAATAATTTTATCCATTTCTGAAGGTGTTGTCAGACTAGCTTTAAATTCAAGCAATACTTATGTGAAACTTCATCTTAGAAATACTAGTGCTGCCTCTTTACTTCCAAAGTTAATATTTAGGTTGTTAGTTACATCCGAAACAAGCCAAAAGTATGTCTTAACTTTGGCATCAGCCAGTATGACTATTAGTAGTAAATGCTTAATTTACAGTTTTATCTTTTTTAATTTGTTGCCAGTGATGTGTTTATAAGGTACACTAAACTCTAAACTGCCTTTTAGGTGATTGAATGTATTTGCAGATCTTAAGGCCAGTATTCTAAACTTGTTATTCTGTGCTTTTAACACTTAAATACTGTATTTCATTCAACTTAAGAGGATGATTTAGCATGATGCAGTATCTACATGTAAACCAAACTGTAATGTAGGTTCACTAATTACCCCTAAGAACTAATTTTGAAAAAATGTGGACTTCCTGGGGAAGGAGATGAAAGTGATATAGTTAGAATGTTCAACATAGAGCAAAGATACTGAAAAAAATGCATTACTTCATAATTTAATTTGTGTTAATGATAAGGGGGGAAAAGTTATTAAGACATAAGTGCCGAACATGAAAATTCCATAAAAACAGTATATGTATATCCATGAAGACTTCAAAGTCGTGTATATTTTGGGTTCTATCTGTTTTTTACATCAGCTTACTATTGTGATGATTCTAAATCTGTATTTCTTTTATTGTTTTATACACTCACATCTAAATTATGGGATCATCTTATGGGGAGCATTAGGAAAGAAACAAAGGTTAAGAATATTTCAGTTACAGAAAAGAGCAATAAGAATAATTTTAAAAATTCCAGGAAGGAATACATGCAAAAGTAGTTTTAAAAATCTTGGAATCCTCACACTACCCTGTTTATATATCTGTGAATGATTCAAGCATATAGCAAGAATGCAGAAACAAGAAAAAAATTCACAAACATAACTCAAGAACAAAACTGAGGTTTAGAAACAGACTGAGAGGATCACAATGCAAAAGTTTTATACAATCACTTACCTCACCAGATTAAGGAAATAAATGCTGAGGTGAAGAAAATCAAGGCAATAAAGACTTACCTGATAAATAATGCTTTCTATTCAATTGAATATAAAGTAGCAAATGTAAATAGTAGATAGTCTGTATAATATAAAATATGTGTATATAACTCTTAGTACTGAATGCATTTAAAATGTATACATGCAGTTTTTATCCTTTTATATTGACGGAACCTTGTAATGGTTTTGCAAGTGAGAAATAAATCTGAATCATATACGTAGTGCCTTTCTACACTCTACAGTTTTCTGCACATAGTTTCTCTGCACCCATTGTATATACACACCAAAAAACTGTATTTCAAGTGAGACTGTTAAGGTAACACAAGAAGTACACTTAATGTCAAATAAATTCTACTTTCTATTTCACCAGTAGAAAACATCACCCTAGCCTTACCTTGCCCACAAATGAGAATGTCAATAACTCTTGCTGTGAACATTTATGATTCTTGCTGCTTTTGCTGCAAAGGTGTTCCTTCCTCATTCTCTTTCTCTGTCTTGGAATGCCAGAGGATGGTAAGGCCATCCTTAGATATTGGAATCATGTATCATGTCCAAAGTTCTGTTTTGTTTCCATTCGGCTATTAATTGACTCATTTTTGTTGTCTCGCTGAGTGTGTACTTACGCACAAAATTATCTTGAACATACCCCTCCCTTCAGAATAAAATGCCTGATGAAATATACGGAAATCCTGTGTTGAAATTTCACTGCATTTTAAGGATACACCTTGTTGACATTTAGGAATATATAATAAAGTTTTCAGTGTATAACGGTCTGTCTTTCCACACATTTCAATATTTTTCTTCCCTTTTCTGTCTCTTTCTTTTGGACATGGAATAACACTTTTTGTAGTAAGAGTTCTTTTTGTTTGCAATGAATTATGTTGCTGTTCTTCCACTACTGCATCAAAAATAACCTGCAGGCATACTAAGCTAAACAATGAGAAGTATTTTAAAATTTGAGTTACTGGAAAGATTCATAAACTAAGGAATAAATACAGTAGCAAACTTAAAATGACTGTAACAAGATCATGAATAAGTTCTGGTTTATATTGATCAAATTGGTCTTATTTTAATCTGTTACCATTTTACAAGATGCAGGCAAGATGCTATGGCAGTTATTAAATAATACATTTTAATCAGTTGTCCTACTCTTCGTAAATGTTTATTTTTCACAAAGTATAACCCTCAAAATAAACCACAGTTTGAATTACTATTACGAGCACAACAAACAGCTGAAGGTTAGGTAGTTCTAGCTGTTCAACTGGGCTGTCACTTCACTCTTTTTACAATGATTATAAAGTAAAACAAATTATTCTCGTTTTATGTTTTTGATTACCTGTTTTCACATACTATAGAAGTTCCTCTAGAACAAGAGGCAGTATGAAAACAAAATGTCTTCAGCTGAATCAAATGTGACAAGACATATTTTGGTTCTAGCATTCTTTACTATTAGGAATCCACCATCTTGACTTTATGGTTCAAGGACAAGAGAGTTTCTGGAAATAATCACCAAATGTCAGTGTTCTTACTTGGTATAACAGCCATTTTGAAAAGAAGTGTATTCCTCTAAAGATAAATAAATTTTGTTGTTTAACGACGCTGTCAATTGCCAGGATCACATCAGCATCGCCGGTGTGCCGGAATTTCGTCCCGCAGGAGTTCTTTTACATGCCAGTAAATCTACTGACACGAGCTGTCGTTTTTAAACACACTTAAAAACCATCGGCCTGGGCCGGGTTTGAACCCGCGACCTTGGGATCAGTAGGCCAGCGCCTAACCAACTGAGTCACCCAGACCGACTCTAAAGATAAAGAAATGTATGTAGAATATGAAAGAGTTATCTCATTTGTTAAATTTTTGGACAAAAAACCTTTTGGAATTAAATGTTGCTACTTTGGGTGAAGAAAGGGTGATAATGGGAATATGTGAAGGACAGTTGAAAGGAGGAGAACAGTTAACATAGAAACTAGTAGCAGTTTGAATGGTGCCTAGGAGAAAGGCAAGTATCAAAGTTCATGAAAGAAGTTTCCCATGCCAGATGTAGCTTAAACACATTAAGGCGTTATTGGAATGAATGTTGTACTGTTAATGCCAGAATAATTTGCACATTACAGAACTAATGAACCTATACAATATTTTCATTCCCAATAAGATCATCAGTAACTAAGTCCCGCATACTTATACATTCATGCAACAGAGTGAAGCATAGTAAATATCATAAAATAAATTAAGATGTATCTTGAAAACCTTGCTGGAAATTGAAAATGTAAACATGCACTGTTAAAAAGTTAAAAAAAAAGAAAGAAAGAAAACGGCCTTCTTTCCATGAACACCTCATATGTTCTGATGCATAATGGAATGTGCAGAGAAAATAAAACCAAAGCAAATCAAATTAAAAGTAGTAGAAAAGCTATGAATTTTGCAGCACATTGAATTTTTCATATACTGTGAGATTCAGCAAAAGTTGAGCGTCTTAGACACATATTTGTGTATTGCTACTTGATGAACAACTATGGCTGAAATTCCATCACCCATGTACCACCCCAAATCACCTAGCTGTCGACGGGCTCCTAAACTCCACTCCATGTACCACCAGAATCCATATGTTGAAATGAACTCAAGGTGGAGAGCTTCCATTTGACATTAACTTGAGTCAGTCATAGCTTGGCAAGCACAATCTACACTGTTACCCATCAGTTTAAAGCCCTTTGGACACCTAAATATAAAACTTTGTAGCCATCTAGCATTTATGGGGCATCTACAAAAAGTGCTGAAATTTTGTTTTTATAGTAATATTGCACTGTGGTGTTATATCCAGATTCTCCTTTTCATGAGTTTATTTAACTTCTCTGCATATTCCGATAAAATTTGATCTCCATTTAAATAGTTCTGCATTGAATAGCTACTATCAATTTTGATACATGCTCCAAGAATGCTAAAATATTCATCTGTATAATAAATAATAAACAGTTTAACATTACTGTAATACAAATAATAGAAAGCTGTTCATTACTTAACTTAAATTCTACAGAAAGAACTTATGAGCCTTGAGAGTGCTGTGAAACTGAAATTAACATACTTGAATACTGAAATGATTGACTAAAGTTGAATAATATGATCAGGTACTTGTAAGAAGCATGGGCTCTAGTCATAACATGAAATGTTGAATCTTAAAATTGCAAATTACAAGTGTACTATCATTTAAACATTGTATGAAAATCATACACAGCTTTCCTTTAGAAGACAGAAAAGTATGTTCAAGAACAAGAATGGTGCTGAAAAAAATCAAATATTCGCTGTATTACAGGAGCCTAATGCATCAACAGATTTTTTATTCTGTGCAGGAGTCAGAAAAATATTGCAACTTACATGACACATTATCTGGGTTGCTGTGTTTTTTAAAAGGACATGAAGCAACCTGTGTAGCTCAATGAGACACCTTTCTCAGATGACATGCACATTATTGCATTCTTTTTATTCCAGATGAGTGCCTATCACTGTCTTAGCTAAAACACGACCTCAGTGGCTATTTGGTCTTGGCAGTGCTTTTTGTCAGTGATACATGATTAGGCAGTAGTCATTACCTTCATCTAAGCACTCTGTTTGGTAATTGGAAACGGTGTGTCTCTTGTGCCTGATATACACTTAACTGCAATGGAACTACATCTTCCTTTGAAAGGTGCCCATCACAAACTTTACATTTAACAGTATAAAGCATTTTATATTAAAATATTTATTAAACCTATTTATGTAAGTATATTGATTCAAAGTATTCACTTTTTGATAAGTTTTTGCTTAAGACTGTTTTTTTTCTAAAACAGACTTGACAGATCTTCTTTTGTACCTCTTGAGCAATGGCTATGTATAGTGGAAATTTCTTTGTATCCTACTACACACTCTGTGCCTAATGGACTTGACTCAGCTCTTGCTGCAAGTTTCTTCTGTTACTTTATTTCTGATTTTATTTTTCTATATTTTGTTATAGTTGGTAGTCTTTTCTTGGAGATGCTGAAAATATCACAAAGTAGTTGACTGCAGACTCAAATGACCTGAGGCCTGAGGAGTATTAGAAGGCTTTTCAGGGCATAACCACTTTTATGACAGGACGTGGGGTTTTGCAGCATGGGGGTGAAAATGAGGTTAGGGGTTGAAGGGTGGTAGCAATTTCTGCTCCTCAACGGCTGCAGGTCAGGGTGTAATGGTTGTTGGGCACTGCTATGTGATGGTTTTATCCAAATATGGATTGTTTTTAATTTAGAATTTTGAAATCCAGGCCATCTCTTTGAGAGATTGTATGGGAGCTCAGCTTATGCTGCTGGTGGATTAGCTCCACTGATACCAGACATGTGGGGAAGCCGGTGATGTACAAGTGTGTGTTCTCTGAAGTTATAGTCCCCAAGAGAGCTAACCAGGGCGCTCCAATGGAGTGGCAATGAATCGTAAAATTTTGCAGCTTGGCACCTAATTTCATCCTCAACATATGGAATAGGTGAAGCCTCATGCAGTAGTCTCGAAGGGAAACAGCAGTATACAGAATAGATTATCCGAAGACTCTATTCTGCACATGCTGCAGTTGCAGGAGTGTGAATCTGCGACCATATTCCAGATCTCGCAGGCGTACAGAAGGATGAGAATTACAAGATCCCGAAAAAGGTATAACTCCAAGGGAACAGGCATCCCAGACCTTAGCATAGGGTACAATGAGGCTGTTGGATCGATGCATCAGGTTTTGGATGTGCTCTCCAAAAGTCAGACCCTTATCAAGTTTCACTCCTAGATAGGTGATCGTATTCGTCCATTATATCCTTTTTCTGAGATATGTGAGTGTGGGGAAGTTTGCGGGAAAGTGGCGCTTGGTGAAGAGAATGGCATGGCTTTTCTCCAGGTTTTTGGACAATCACCGATGCCTACACCATTCTTGGAGGAGCTGTATCAGCAAGTTTTTAACACTGTATAAAAAAATTGGTTAATAAGCCAGTAATTCACTTGTACAGATACCTTTTATTCATTGTTGGCAACTTCTGATTCCAAGTAGAATTGCATTTTGTACATTATAGTTACTTCTATAGAATTCATAATGTATATGTTTTTCTTGAAAAACATTCCATGTATGATAGTTACACCTTGCGAGGTAAGCTGCTGCCGCTCCTCTAACACTGCAATCACTACTTCCATGCTTCTTTCTAGGTACAATTTTTTTTTTGACAGTAATGTACTCTAATCCTAAATTCCTATGAACTTGGCTCTCTTCCAATTATTGTAATTTCTCACTTGCTTTCTCAATTTGTCACAGCTGCTCACAGCTAATGTGCCTTCACCATCCACCATCATCAAAACAATTGACACATGGTTGTAAACAGACCCACATTTGATCTATTTCTAATCACAGGCTTCTTCTATGAACAGGAACCAAGTTTTAACTGGACTAGATGAATGTTAAATTCTTTCAGAACTGTAGAAAAAAAAAACTGTTGAAATTAATAATGCTATCCACATAAAGAGAGATGCATGTTTTGTAAAATGTTGCCAATTATTAATTTTTGGATGTATAAAAAATTTGTTTCCAAAAATGTTGTATTCTAGACAGTTTTGATGAACTGTGCACTTATCGAATACTGTATCACTGCAATTTTTGGGCGATCATTTGCCAGTGGGTTACACTGGCAAATGATCGTGAATACTTTTTACAATTAGTTATTCAATTTGTTCATGAAATACTTGCTATTACAACAAAATGAAATAATTAAGGCAGTTTCCATTATATGGTTTCATCTAATGTTTCCCTTTGGCTATATGTGGTTTCGGCTATATGTGGTTTCACAGTTTTAAGTTCTCAATTTTATTACATCATTTGCAGGTTATGTTTCACCATTTTCATTGGATCAGCTGGGCTCCAGTTCTGTAATGTTAGTTAATTTCTTGCATATTGGATTACATGCAGAATAGTTATATTCTAGTGCATAATCACACCTTAACATCTAAAAAGAAAAAAAGAAAAGATGCGTGTATTACAATATAGTCAAAGCACATTCATATAGCTTACTGCCTTCCAACAATGTTGCTAATACAGGTAAAGAATATCTGGAAACCACAGCATAAGTAGGAGATTGTTTAGGCATAAGTAATCTAATGAGTAACTAGTAGTAATCACTACTGTTCACTGTGATTTAAAAAGACTTAAGGCACATGGCAACATATAAACAATAAAAGGTAATAAACTATTATGTTTTCCTTCCTTTGATTAAAAAATTTTAAGGATACATATCACCTTCCTTCAGAAAAAGTAGCCCTGCATTTATGTTCTAAGAAAGATACAAGTTAAGATAGCCAATAGCACCAGGAACTGAATGATAGGGACAAGTGATCCTCAAAACATGTTCAGATATTTTTTTAGTTACTGATGTTTAGTGTTTCAAATTCTAACTCATCTTTATAAATTATCAACACATCAGTGTTTCTAATACTTCTACTGTTATAATAGTGATAAATTATTAGTTTAAGTAACTGGCAAGAGATTTTCTGTTGCAAAGTAAAAATTCCCTTTACCTTTTTATTTGCATTTAAAACATTCTAATTTCTATGAGCAGGAAAATTGGAAGAAATAAAGCTATTGTGTTACAGGGTAAAAATGTGATGGATCTCATTTAATTAACAGAAACCTAAGTGCACCCACTCACAGGTTTTCTTCAAGTGCATGCCTGTATATGTACCTACATGTGTGTGTGCGTGTATGTATGTGTGTGTGTGTGCTATGAACAAAGAAAGGGAGCCCATGACAAAATTATATCAAAGACTGAATTCTCCTCCTCACCCATCCAGTTTTTCATTCCTGAGTGACTTGCATATGCAGTACCATACTGTGCAGTAATGGTGCTTTAATAAATAGACTGTGATTCTGAGAACATGTATAAGTTGTTCACTGTATTGAAAGGATTTTCTGAAAAACATTAAAATAGAAGACATTATTTGTATATTTGGCAAAGCTGCTGGTTTTTGTGTTATGTGATACTGCTAGTGTGTTTAGAAGCAACAGAGTTGTCGCACATTAATTGTTTACTTTCATTTTTTAGCAATAATGACACAAATTGAGTTAAACTAAACATATAAGGAAGATTGCTATTGCAGTGTATAGAGAAAGAGTATTTTATCCTGTTACATGCCTGTACCATTTCACTGAAAGCTCTGTACAAGTACTAATGCACTGAATGGTAGCTGTCACAGAATGTTGTGCTATGTTTTGTAAACATGCTAATAGTAAAAAATATAACATCACTTTTGACCAACTTGCCTATTGTTATGAATGAAGAAATAATGCTGGATGGAATACAAATTGTTTATTTAGAATAGCATGTCCAAAAAGGAATTACTCAAAAATGAAGGGTAGCACCCATCTCTGAATGTTTTGTTTAGCATGACTTTAATGCTGTGTTTGATGGTTACACTGGAAGAATCAATCTTGCTATGCTGTGACTTCACCTAAATCTTTAGCATTTTCTTTAATAAACTCTTATGCAAAAGAATTTTTGAATGCTGCAGAAGGTATTTTGGAATAATACCGCAACTTAAGACTATCTATAGCACTGATATACTGTGACAGAGGAAGGTTTTCTTTTTTCAGTATTACGATTCTAGCTAACCAAATTTTCTCAGTAATGGAACTGACATCTACGCTAAGTATAACAAGGATCTTTTCTACTGTTTATGTGTTGGACGTTATTTTAAATGTTAATACCATGCAACATGCTTTGAGTGTGTGTTAAACATGCTTATAACGAGGAATGGAAAGTAAAATATTCACAGATAATAAAGGAATAGTAACACGGTATACAGTGGGGCCTCTGTAGTATTGAGATTGTATTAAAATGGAGGTTACTTATGCTCTGTTGCATTTTTGTATATTTGATATGTATATGGTAAAATAGAGTGAACATTACTTGGATAAATTAAAGACCACTTTTATTAATGATATTTTGTTAACTTGCAGGCAAAACACAGATTACAGATATTCTAATTTGCCTAGTAAGTAAAAAAAAATTATATTATCTTTTTATCTAGGACGGTTACAATAAACAGGTGGAATATAATTTGATCATGTTTCTCTCTCTGTAAATGTAGACATTACTGCATTTAAATCAAATATGTTTTGCAGTTATCATGTGATATGTTTTTGAGTTGTCACTCTTACACATTGTTGTAAGGTTCTTAATATATAATGATTGTTGTAAATATTCCTGTTACAGCAGAAGGAGCAGACATAGTATAAAGAGAGAGACCTTGGTATTGTAATTTGATATATAAATTCTGAAGTTATGAATTTCTGAATTAAAGTATCATTATTTATATCAAAGAAAAGAGAGCCAGTGATCAGTTTTTATACTTTCCTCTGGGTTATGATGGATAATGTCATTTGGCTGAAGTTTTAACAGATTTTATACTGATACTCACTTCTGCATATTTTTCCTTTACCTTACTCTACCCTTCCTTTCTTCCTTCTATTATTACCAACTAAAAAGCTTACATATTTTTATAAGCCAAGGGAGACTAAGGCTGTGAACACAATGGCAAAGTGCCTAAAAGAAATGGTTTTGTTTTTATAGTGTGTTATGACCCATCAAACACAATAGTCTTTTAAGACAGTTCACTATCTTCAAAGGCCTTTGTGGTTCTATTCACATGAATAGAATAAATGCAACTATGATGCAAATGAGCATAGAATTCTTCAGAAACTAAAATTGCCTCTTTGCTTATGCTAAGTGGGAAAGCTCTAAAAGAAGCCTCATGCATAGAATGAATAATGTGTTGGGAACCAAAATTATATGGTTATTTTCCAAAGCACTTCGAAAGTATTAGCACTAGAAAGATGGAAAAATTATTGTATGCAAGCACCGATAAATTGTGAAGGTATAGAGATTACTTGTGATTTTAATTGTATATATAAATATCTATATATTATGGAGAAAGCACATGAAAAATTGCAAGATAGGATATTTGTAAAACTTGCCTTCAGTTTTGTTCATGAACATGAATTGAGCTTACCTAAAAGCTGTGTAAATATAGTGTCATTGATGTGATGTTCGTCCTGAATAGCTACACATTCTCTGAGTGCACTTGCCATAACTCAACATTGGATATTCACAAGTTCATTGGTTTCTCATTCTCCCTTGAGTAATTTTTATCCTGAGTTGATGAGTATGATACGCATCACAAGTACCATCCTAGACTAAGTTGCTAATGATGGTCAATATTTTAAGCATAGTAACAGAGAGCATGTCCTACTTCTGCTGGCTCTTTAGGTATTTCTTTTAATGAAAAATAATTTTTAATGCATCTAGTGATTTTATTTTTGTATTGTTTAAATAAAAATAACTAGAGGCTGGCAAACTCTTTTATTTTCAAAGGAACAAATGGAGTCCATGCACTTCTTAGATGAGTCCATGTTGGTATGCCACAGATTTTGGGATTGTGACCATAAAGGGTTTGAAGAACAATATTTTTATCTTTCATTAAAAGATATGAACTTTGTGGTTAATTATATTATAGTGTTAAGTGTTAATTGCAAAATGTTTCTAATGAATGTCACAAAAGGCACAAGATACAATTCAGAACTTTATATTTCCAATGAATTAGGAAAAAAAACTGTAAAGTGTGAAGATGTTGTAAATCAACATTGCTGTTATTCTTTATTTTACAGTGTGTTTAAAGTGTTATGAGTAAACAAACTTATAAAGATGATAGAAATAAAAAAAATTACACCCAGCATGTTTAATGTTTGTTAGTATTTAACCTTCCTTTTTCTCATTCTGTGTTATGTTTTACATTGAAGTGCAAAATGGTAGTATTGCATTGGTAGCTATTCTTAATTGGGGGAAATAAATCCTATGTAGCTTCACAGGTGATCAGCTGTGCAGGAGTTACTAACAGAATGTGTTTACATCAACTCTGGTGTTATCTAACATTACAGCTAGAATTTTGACATACCAACAAAGCTTAGACCTCTTAGAAAACATACGCCCTTGTGTTAGCAATGCTAGGATACTAACATTGCATGAAATATTTAATGTAGATAGTAGATCTATTTGACATTATTGTGAGCTGCCATGTAGTACTATTCCCCTCTATCCCTCCTCATCCCGACAAATAGCAGGACAGCCCACACACGTTTTCTTGTTAGAGGCAGGTTGCCATGGTAACAGCAGATACTCGCTTGTATTCTGAGCAATCGGGTACAGTGAAAACAAGTGAACAGCAGGTGGCGAAGAGAGATGTGTATGCGTGTGATTCACTTTTACTGGCTTCTCAGCATCATGAAACTAAAGCAATCAGCATTGCTAGGTAGATAAATTTATAAATAAATGTTTCACATGGTAGAGTTGAATCTTGTGCAGTTTTAAATTTTATATTTACTGGTAGTGCAAAATAGCTGCTTGTTTTACAGTTTGTAGTAATTATACACATTTTGCAGCGCTAATTTTAGGTACCAGTGCCTGTGCTTTGTTTTGAATTGTTCTGTGTTAGAGCTTTCTTCAGATTATTAGTGGGTAATGAACTTCTCTAAAATAATTTGTTTTATTCCAGATTTCAGTTCCAGCACATGTATTATGCTACAGATTGTGAATGCTTGTGATAAAATTGACAAGTAATTCCTAAGAAAGTAAAATTGGTGCCTTCTGTACACTTAGTGTGCATGTTAAATGAAACTCCATTTCCTAGATGGAACCCTGCAGACAAAAAGTAAATATTAACTACAAATCATAAATAACCTATTTTGACTTAGAAAAAAATGGCAGATTTTCCGGAAAGTGCATACCTACTAGAAATTTTCAGAAATCCTGGTATACTAATTTACCTTGGTCATGCACAAAAGTGTTGTTTATAAAACCTTATATCAATGTTTCTTTTCTGTGGAAAGCAATTTGCCTTTTCTAAATAGGATTGAACAGTTAAGGAATACATCTCAGGAGAGACCAATTGCATTGCAACTGTTTCTGTTGAGAAATGTTTAATTATCACATGAAGATAATGGCCATCTATGAAAACATTATTGATAAGTTTTCTGCCCTGAAGGATGAAAAACAGTAAGTGCATATGTTTGTATTTTTATCCTGAAACTGGATGATGGATATTCAGCACTGTATTTTAAGTACATTCCTCTCCTGGACGGCTAGCACCATAGTTGTATCTTACAAGCAGTCACAGGGCCATCGGTCAATCCAGAAACTCTGTGAGTACTAGTGACACTGCAGGTATATCATATCATATATCTTTCCTCTTCTTAAATTTTGAAAATAGTGTCCAGCAGCAATGGTTATTATATATAACCTCAATAAGCTTTAATGCTTATATTGCCATTAAGTAGTGACAAAATAGGATTGTGTAATTACTAGAGTGTGCATTTGGGATACACAGATACGTCAACCTTCAGTTGCAATAGGCACGTGCTCTACGAACCTGTTTGATAACAAGGAACACAAAACAAAAGGTAGGCAGTACCAGTACAGTCACTGCAGAATAAAACATTTCACAAGTACAGTTTGTTATAGTAACCTTGACAATACTATGTGTGTCCTAATTTATATATTTATGTAACTTGTGTTACAGCAGTATAGTATAACATATATATTAATGCACATAGGTATTTAGATATAGTATCTGTGTAGTACTGCTTTTGCCCCTATTGTCATGATCACATTTATTGTAATGAACAACCTATGTTTTTAGGAGATCTTGAGAATGTTCCTGCGATATGGTGTTAAACAGCATTCATAATGCAGAAAACTTCTGTCCACTTCAGATGCTGTGGTAGGGGCAAACTTAACATATGATGCATCACCATTGTCATCTCTAGCTTGCCTCCTAGATTACACATTGTACCATATCCTTTATTTTTTGTAAGAACTTTATCCAACTTCTTTAGCGCACTCTGAGATATGTCCTGGTATGTATCTGATTGACTGTACTAATTCAACTAATTTGATTGCATCTGGCATAGACAAACAAGAGGATTCCAAATGCTTAATTATGTTAGAAATAATAATGAAATTAGTATATACAAATTTAAGATCCTCCTTAAGCTGGGGAGAGATTAACGTGTGGTTCACTTTCATTGCCTGACTCTTACTAGCATCTAGTGCCATAATTACATTGGTGATATATTAGTAATGCTGAGAATGGTACACAATTGCCCCATTGAGTAATACAAGGTTCCGATGGTAACAGAAGTCCAGGAGCCATTTCGTGAAATGTTTACACACAGCTGGGAGCTTTCAAAAACAATTCTTTCATTACATGATGTAGCCCATGAGCTAAACAAATTAGATGAATCATCCTAGGACAATATCCCTGATTCGCTTTCACCATATAAGCTGCACTGTCAATTACAAATACAGAGAAGCATGTTTTTTGATTTTATCTCATGTGGCCATAACACAATCATGGATTTCAGAAACTAATTTACTATATTTACACTGCTCACTTTCTTGAGCTCCTCAGAGGTCAAAAGGTATTGTTTTCCTTTGCTTACAGGTTGAAGTGCCACAATAATAACATTAGCAATGGACCTGTTGCAAATGTCTTGTTTCATCTATAGATACCCACACCTTTCCATCCCTACATGTTTCTCTAATATCACGTATTACATCTTCATAACATCGTACTAAATAGTGTCGATACTCAGGGCACTGTTATACTAGTATGGTTTTCTAAAAAAATCTAACACAGGAATGTTAAATTTTCTTTAGAGAAATATTTGCCCTCACTAACATGTGACACATATCTTGGAAGAAAGTACATTCTGTACCTGAATTACTGGCAACAGTCTGCACTTCATTAGACCATAACGATTTGCCATGATCCCTGTGTCATTTTGAATTTACACGTTTTTGTATCTGGTGCCTCTTATTTCCCTTTAGATCATTTTTTTTTTTTTTTTTTTTTTTTTTTTTTTTTTTTTTTTTTTTGTTTAACGCCCGCTTTTACTACATACGGCACCGCAGACAGTCTTTAGATCCACTTTACATAACTTGCAAGTAAGTTTTTCACCATCAGTAGGTAATGCTCTGGTCCAAAGTCTTCAACAAATGACGAAAATTGCAATTGTTGCACCTTCGATACCTTTTGCATGGCTTGCCATTAGTTTTGCATACAATCGAAGAAACGGTCCAAGAAGTGTAGCAAGTTTACTTCAATTCTGTGGCCACTTTGTGACAACAGTGACTGTATTTAATTGATGCTATACCCCCGAAGCCTAATCTTCACATCATCAATGCTCGTAGCACTGTTACACTGGCTTCTTCATCTTCATCACTATCATTAAGTATTTCACAAATCATTTGTTCTAACTTCGTAGCAGTTGCTTTCAAATTCCTTTGAAAGTACCATCGATTTTCAGATGCGCTGGTTCCATGGCTTATCTAAAATTTTGCTTCCTCAGGTATGCGTATGAATTGAACAAATATAAATCAGTAAAAACAATATTCATTTAACATATTCTCATATAGATAAGCGCTAACACCGACGGCAAAAAGGTATCAAAAAAAAAGGTTACGCACCCAGTATCATATGTCTGGGAGACTGCAATTACGCTTTATTCAACTGCAATTCAATGTCAGATAAAGCGAGCGACATGCGATCCTCACTGCACTGAAGTAACTTCTACTGAAAGCCAGGTGGAATTTGGAAGAATGATGACGCCAATTGACATCTCACAGACGTTCAGATACCAGTTAAGGTTTAAGAACCAAGATCTCAGCCCAGGCATCCTCATAAACTGCCACAATGGTAAAATGAACACTAACCTCACCTTCCTGCTACACACATTTAACTTGGAATATGTAATTCACGAGCCTCTGCCAAACTTTCAGGTAAGCTTAACTAGAACCACCAACAGCCAAAAACTTTTACAAGAAAGAGAGGTCTGCCATATGATGGTCTTAAAGAGGAGGTCCTAAAGACCAATCAGAACACAGCGTTTCAACTGCCAGCAGCTAGGGCACACAAACTGTATGTGCAATATGACCTCCCAGTGTGTCCTCTGCGATGACCTCCACCGCCTAGCTGACTGCCCAAGAAAGGCACAACAGGACGTACCCCACTGTGCAAACTGTGGGGAAGCGCATCCTGCCAGCTACAGAGGGTGTGAGACGTTTTAAAACGAACGTCACCGCCGCCAACTGGCAACCGTAGCCGGGAACTCTCCTAGTGCTCAGATAGCGTCGAGACCCATTCTCTACCCGGCCCTGGACAGAGAAGGTGTCTCCTTTGCCAGAGCCGCCGGAGGGCGAAAGGCAGCCGTACCATCACCATATGCCCCCTCCCCCTGGCGCCCACCGGCGACCTGGGAGGATTAAAAGATATCTTTAGTGTACTCAAAGATTTAAATCTCCCGGCACTACTAATAAAGTTGCAGCCATTCATTACTAAATTTAAAAGCTGCTATAGCACCATGGAGAAGCTAAAAACCATCCTATGTATACTGTCCACCCTCTTGGAGTAAATGGCCAGTGTAAGGGGAGGCATAACTTTAACTAGCGCACTCCTGTGGAATGCAGACGGCCTCCACAGGAAGCAACTCGAACTTGAAAACTACCTACGGCATAACTATATTGACGTCGCATTCATCTGCGAAACAAAATTATAACAAGAGCACACGTTTAAGCTCCAGGGTTACCAAATTTTTCGGAACGACAGAATGGGCAGACTAGGAGGGACTGCTATTTTGCTCAGAAACAATTGCTCGTGCTTCTGTCACCCTGCCCATACTGGCAGCGTTAGAGTGCACGGCTCTTAAAACCCGTATTAACAACCAAACAGTGATGCTGGTAGCACTTTATCGGCTCCCTAACTTCCCAGATTTCATACGAGACCTCCAACAAATCCTCGCTTTAGAGGACAACGTTATAATTGCAGGGGATTTCAATGCCCGGCACCCCTGGTGGTTTTCTCGCCGAGCAAACACGGCCGGAAATCTCCTGGTTGAACTTATAACTGATAATGATATTGAAGTAAATCTCCACCCACAACCCACGTTTTGGCTCAGATCGGGTCACTTTGACCCCGAGATTTTGGGTTTCGTACTTACAAAAAATGCGACACACTCAAATAACTTCACTGTGTATCATAGTCTGGACTCTGACCATATTCCTGTGCATTTCGACACAGAGAGTGGCATTACGGCCTGTGCCTCTGGCCCTCGGAAGAGGGCCGAGACCCACTGGAATAAGTTTACCATGGAAATGCACGGGATAGCGCAACCCAGGCTGTCATACTATAGCGAGGCAGACATAGATGTCATTGAAAGCTTTACTGCCTCGCTACGAAAGGACAAGAGAAGTGTTACCACATACACCACAAGACCAGCCTGTTTCTGCACGTACCCCGAAGTGGAGCAACTCAATGCGCGGAGACGACGCTGGAAAAGGCTGTGGTGGTATACCCATCAGCCTGAATACAAAGTGCTAGCAAAATGGCTACGTCATTCGGCAACAAAGTAAAATCAACCAAATTGAACAGTGGGAAAATAAAATGTTGAGTACTACGCATTCGGAATCTTCCTTGTTGAGATTATTAAAGGCTTTCAAGGTTTCCACGAGCGTCAACTCCGTAACTGAGGCGCTACACGCTCAAGGCGGCCTGCGCTTCTCCGCAGAAGAGAAAGCCGAAGTCTTCGCTGGCTCTCTCCAAGACAGATTCACCGAAAACCCAATGGCCAACCGTGACCTAGAACGGAAGGTCCAGGTCTGGGTACAAACCTGGTTGGTGCAGAAGCAAGAGCAACAGCTATCCCATATAACGCCGCAGGAAGTTTACAAGCTCATTAGGAATTACCTAATGGGAAAGCTGCCGGCCCAGTCAGCGTGACTAATGAGGACCTTGAACATGTCACAAGAAAAGCTCTGGTGCAACTAACAAAGATACTTAACGCCTGTTTGCAGCACAGCTATTTCCCCTCTACTTGGAAGTGAGCCAAGGTTATTATGATCCCAAAGCAATGGAAAAGCACCAGACAGTCGCAAAATTACCGCCCCCTTAGCCTCTTGTCTACTATTGGTAAGTTGCTAAAAAGACGTATACTTTCTCGACTTCAAAAACAAGTTTCGGAAACACAGGAACTCTCAAATTCACAGTTTGGCTTTAGAAAAGGACATTCCACAGAATTACAGCTTCTCAGACTAACAGATGACGTAACAGCAATTTAACAATGGGGCTTCAACGTTGGCGTTATTTCTGGACGTAGAAGCCGCGTTCGACCGGTGCTGGCACAATGGTCTCATTTATAAACCGCACCAGTTTCCCGGCTCTTCAAAATTATCTGTACTTGCTGAACAACTTCTTAGAATATCGGCAGGTCTTGTCCAAGTGGGCCACTCCTCTCGGGAGCGAGTGATGTGAGCTGGCGTTTCACAAGGTGTAATCATGTCACCGTTCTTGTACATATTGTTTACTAATGATTTTACAGTGGACGCCAGATGCAAGGTCGCCATGTATGCTGATGACACTGCAACATACAACCACCACAAAAATCCACGTTTCGACCTAGCGCAAATGCAAAGATACGTAAATAACTTCCACTCATGGCTCCATGGCAATGGACCTAACGGCTGGTGGTCAAATATTGCACCGTCGTCGGCAAGTTAAATACCTAGGTGTCATCATGGACCGCACGATGTGTTGGTCCATCCACATAAAAATAGCGCCAACAAAGGCAGACAGCGGCTAAAGTTATGCGCCTCCATCTTCTGCAGAAAACAGCTGCAACTAAAATTCAAACTAACATTGTATAAATCGTTTATTCTGTCGGTGACTTTATACACATGTGTGGCTTGGGCAAACGCCCTCAAATAAATCCAAACCCTCCAAAACCTCTCCCTTCGCAAAATCCTCTCTGATCCCCTCCTAACCACTAACCAAACCTTCACCTTAAAACCCAGATCCCATCCATCTCTGAGGCAATAACAAAGACAGCCTCTGCAACGTGGACGCGCATTAGAAATCAGAAAAATTACGCGATTGCCAACATTGGCAAAGGTGAGCCGAAGCACTGTAAATATGCTCGAATTAAAATGTTTTAGATGTGGCACGACTCGTCAACTGATGCGCGCAAATGTAACCCAGGCCTTAGGCCACACTCTCGCTACCACAGAGTCCCTTGCCTTGGGGAATCACACAGGAGCTGCAACTTGGCCGCACAGGGAAACTGCGGAAAACTATATACTGTATATAGTGCAGTGCATGTGTAAGTGTGCTGGGGCGCATAGTTTTGGTGTGCACAGCGAGTGTGAACATGTGCTCCCCCCAGGGGGACCTACTAGTGTAGGTGCGGGTTTGGCGCACACGGGCCCCCGAGGCGCTCATCACCATCATCATCCCCTCGCCTCGATCGGGTCTAGCCACGTTTTTTCACCCACTTAGATGTAGTGTCTTCCTCTTCTAGGTCTTATGGTTTTACGTAGGTTAAGTTTCAGAGTTACAACACCTGTCTCACCAACAGGGATCTATCCTGTCTCCGTGGCTCCTGTCCCACGGTTGCGGCGCAGCTTCCACTTTTGTGCTCTTCAGAGGCTCAGGCGTGAAGGTTGACTGGACTCCCCTCACTACCCCTTTTGTGCGACACTAGGAGTGGAGCTGTTCCATTGTCATGAACACCCACGTAGCTCCTTAGGGGCCGATTCCCATGGGTATCTCGGCGCCCGTGCTGGCGCTGGGTGTACACGGGGACCCGACGTGTTACCGCTGTATGGGGCCCGATATAATCAATCAAAGGTCCCCTGAATCCACGCTGACTCCGTTGAGGCAGCGTGGCCTAGAGTGGAGAGCCACAGGCGGTTATTCCTGTGGTAGGGGCATAAAGTCGGGCCTACCTTTGGTGGAAATGTCGCATACCGGTAAGTAGTGACAGGCGGAGGCGAACTTTTTCTGACGTACTCCTTGAGATCGGGTCTGAAGTGGGTGCTTCGGGCCGACACAGACTGGAAGATTTAGGTGTCTTTTTTATCCCCCGAATGACAGGTTGACGCGGACGGTCCGGAAGGGGGTCCCTTTCATAATGTCTCCTCTGCGCTCCACCCCTCCAACTCATCGTTTTTTTTGGTTATGAGTATGGTAAGTGAGAAGAAGACCCTGGCTACTCTGAGTCCGTTTTACATTAAAAAGGAGTTAGATCGCATATGTGCCCCTGTAAAAAATGTCACACGATGTAGGGACGGCAACTTGCTAATAGAGGTGGCTCAAGACTCCCAAACCGCCAAACTACTGAAAACCACTCTCCTAGGTTCTTATCCCGTAAAGGTGGAGAAGCATAAGGCCTTGAATAGTATTTGCGGCGTAGTTTCTACACCAAGTCTGGACAACCTCTCTAACGAGGACATAGTTAACTGCCTCTCTGACCAAGGTGTTATTGCTGCATACCGTTTAATTGGTAAGAAGGATAACCAGCCGTCCGCCTTGAGTACGGTTGAACGATTGAACGTACGACTCTGCCGCAATTCATCTTCTACTGGTATGAACGAGCTACCGTACGACCGTGTGTCCCGAACCTCATGCGTTGTTTTCGCTGCCAGAAGTTCGGGCATACGCAGCAGCGATGTACGGGTACACAACTCTGCCCTTGCTGTGGTCGAAATGCTCACGACGGCTCCCTGTACGATCAGGACTCCACCTGTGGCAACTGTGGAGGTGCACACCCGTCGAACTCGCGCGATTGCCACCACTTTTTAGAGGAGAAGGCAATCCAGGAGCTTCGGGTTAAGGAACACCTGACTTTTGTAGACGCACGAAGACGGTATCAGGAACTTCATCCTACCACCACCTTGACGTTATTCTGCAGCTGTCCGCCAGGCTGTTCCCAAACAGGACGCCGTCATACAGACGTGCTCCAGTTCGCTCTTTCGGGTTTCCGCGGGAGTCCAAACTGGCTCACCTGACGAGCCTGGTTCCACTCCACCCACAGTTTGACCACAGACCCTCTTCTGTCGTCCAGACGCCAGCTCCGCAGGAGTCGACTAGCTCTGAGATTACTTCATTGCCTGCTGAACGCCATCGTTCTAGGCAGAAATACCGGGTCAGTAGTTGCACGTCCTCTGTGAACTCCCGCTCCCGCTCTGCGAGCCTCAGGGGTTCTTCAGACTCCCGCACATCGGAGGAGTCGCCAGAGGATGGTGGACCTCGCCTTATCGGTTCAAATTGTGCGAAGGTGAAAAAGAAAATAAAGACTGCCCACTAATTCGTTTTTAGTGTGGAAATAATCCAGTGGAATATTAATGGGTTCCGGACCAGGGCTCTAGACATACATTAGTTTCTCAGCGATCGCCTTCCACCCTTTGCCTATAAGAAACCCATTTGCAGCCTAAGCGCGGTTTACATCTACTTAATTTTTCAGCATTTAGACATGACTCTGCAGTTGGTCGGCGAGCAAGCGTTGGTGTGGCCATGCTGGTGGCGCATACCATCTCTGCCTCCAGCATAGCGCTCAACATGCCGTTATAAGCTGTAGCGGTGCGTGTACAGCAGGGGAAGACATGTAACGCTGCTGTGACGTCAGCTCACTGAGCTCACATGCTCCCAACGTGTGACGTCACAGCGGGCAAGAGGAAATGGCATACGGGACATCGTAATTTTAATGCTAACTGTTTCAATTACGGAATATACACAGATTATAAACAATTACATTTCGGCTTTATGCCATATACTCGTATATAAATTTTAGTTTATGTGAACAGTCATGTTATAACGCAAATAGAACAGAAATTATAACTATTTTGCCTGAGCTAGAGGAGAGCTGTACAGAACAATTAGGTGGGCATTTTTCGACATTTGCCGTTTCGCTTTTCTTTAACCAGTTTGTAAATGTTAGGGCGTAATGTACCGCACATTTGTAACCGAAAACTGCATGTTAGATTGTGATCTGACAATATGCTTCGGGATTTTGACTTAGAAAGGTTCATAACAGAAACGAATTGTTCGCACAGACACGTAAAACCAAACATACATAATATCCGTGCTACAAGGGCATATAACCCCAGAAATCTGGTTTGAGGAACACTCTTATAACAATCAGTCAAGTCTTCCTTGTGTTTATATTTGTCCTTCAGCAAATCGTTGCAGTGTAAATTTGCCAATTCAATTTGCTACTTCCTAGAAACATTGTTAATGAATACGGGGTCGCGAAGATCTGAAACGTAGTTGACAATGTTTCTACATCTTGAAGCATGGTCTGAATCTATTGTGAAACACGGGGAACTGAACACAAACAATACCACTACACACCACACTACACAACGTCACCAAAAACAAAATTCACACTAACGCCGTTAGGATCCCTCAAACAAATAAACACCCTCAGACTAGGCTGAAGAGGGTTCTCCCTAAACAGCCCGGACGTGTTATAAGCATGGCGAAATAACGTATTTCATATTCATTAAGTTTCCTGCCAGTAGCGCCGTTGATCTAGGCAGCCTAGCAATACACCGCTCTCGCCTGACGTCACACGAACGTACAAGCGGGCTCTTCGTTTAAGTACATCACAGGGCCCGAACTTGTCTTCCCCTGGTGTACAACTGCAGGGCCTGTGCTTCTCTGTTTGCAGTGGCTAGCTGCCATCGGTCAATGCCGTACAAGAACACGATCTTCAGGATCTTCTGACTCACATTCCGCCGCCACTCCTGTTCCTCGGCGATCTGAATGCCAAAAACACTTTATGGGGTTCCGACATTGATGATCGTGGGTGCCTTCTAGCAGACGTTTGTGATATGTCCGGCTTGCTTTTGCTGAACACTGGTGTACCCACATTCTTATCCTCCACTTACGGCACACACTCAGCCCTAGACGTTGCCTTCTGTAGCCCGGAATTAGTTCCGCTGCTTGATTGGTCGGTGCTTTCCGACCTATTTGGTAGTGATCATCACCTCATTAACATTCCCCTCTACCATACCCATACTGTGCCAACACGACATTCTCGCTGGATTATTTCCAAAGCTGATTAGGGGAAATTTCGCTCCCTCATTCATCTTACCGACGATGATTTTACCACCATTGACGACATGGTGGAATATTTTACATGTTCTGTCTTGCTCGCAGCGGATTCCAGCATTCCTCGTGGATCATCTACACCACGACACGCTCCTGTGCCTTGGTGGTCTGTGGAATGCCGTTTGGCTATCAAAGCGCTTAAACGTGCTCTGCATCTTTTTAGCTTACATCCAACCGAAGATAACTTTATAGCTTTTAAACGTTGTCGTGCCAAAGCACGTTTCGCTCTTCGGAGTGCAAAGTGCAGATCCTGGGAAACCTACGTCTCTTCCCTTTCACATCGCACTTCGGCACAAAGGGTGTGGACTGCTGTCCGGCGTATGTACGGCAAGTGTCGCCGGACCATTATTCCTGGTCTTGCCGTACAGGGCTCCACCTATGCCTCCGAGCAGGACATTGCCGACGCCCTTGCCGATTCTTTCGCTGCTGACAGCCAAGCCCGAAGTTACAGTACCGCCTTTCTACCAATCAAAGAATCTGCGGAGCGGATAATCCACAATTTTAACAGTGACTGCAGTGAACCGTACAACGCACCTTTCACCGAAGCAGAGCTGGCACGTGCCTTGTCTCTCAGAGGAAGATCCTACTCCGATTTACAGGAGCAGTGAACACAACACCAACCATGGCTTTGCTAGTTATCCTGGGAATTTGGCCTATTGACCTTACCCTACGATACAGGGGTGCATGCTTTTGGATGAAAAAAGGAGATCAAGGAAAATTTTTTGAAATAATGGATGGTTTTTATTACAAGAAACGAGACGTCAAAAATAAACTATTACAAATCTGGCAAGAAGAGTGGGATTTAATAGAAGAAGGCAGGAGAACTTACTCAATTTTCGGTAACATTAGAGAAAGATTACAAAAGAAGTATAAAAGTTTTAATTATACAAAAGGTATAATACATTTCCTAACCGGGCACGGCCCGTATGGAACCTACTGGCTAAAGATTAATAAACAATTAACCGATATATGTGATATATGCAACATCCAAGACACTCCTGAACATGTTTTCTTTGAATGTCCAAAATATGCACACCTGACAGAAGAACATCGGACACCATTACAAGGACACCAAATCTGCAACATCGTAAGGGATAAGGATTTACTCCACCACCTAGAGACAATGGCTAATACCATCAGCAAATCTGCCATCGAGACCAAAACTCTGCCAAGGCAAATAAATATTCAACATCAGGACCCATTAATAAGACGATCCGAGAGGATACAAAATCAACAGCACAGAAATAACATTGATATTGGTTTATCTGATACACAAGATGACCAATAAGATATAAATACCGACAATAAAGAAATGTTTGAAATTTTTATGAAAATGAGGTTTTGAAAATGTTTAAAAGTTGTATTTTTATGTTAGATGATGTTTTAGTGTATTATCTTAAATATGTGCAATTTTGTTTATATTTAATTGTCATTTTGATTATTATGTCTCCCATTTTATATAATTATGTACGAGTGTATTTGTGTTGTAGTATAGAGCTTAAATAGTTTCAAATGCTTTCTAAATTTAGGGATCAAAAATTTTTTGTAATATTTAATATATAAATCTGAATTTGAAATTTTAATATTTGATTTAAATTTAATGCAATATTTTATTTTATTAAATAAACTCAAATGTTTTAAAGCTTTAGTAGATTAAGAAATTTGAAGGATTTGTTGTTTATTTTGGAGGTCTGAGATTAAGAAATTTGAAGGATTTGTTGTTTATTTTGGAGGTCTGAAGATAATTTGTATTTTTGAGTTATTTAATTGAGGTTCTGAAGATTTTGAATGTTGTAATGTTTGTGTTGTATGATGTTTATGTGTATATTTTTAAATGTGTAATTTGATTATGTTCAATAGTTACTTTGATTATTGTTTATTATATAATTATGCATGAGTGTAATTGAGCTGTAGTGTGGAGTAAAGGAGTTTTGGTGCTGGGTACCAGTACCAAGATGGCCGCCGGATTCCGGCGGTCATATTTTGTTTTGTTATGGATTTTTTATATTTGTAGATTTAGTAGTAACTGGTTACCAGTTATTTATTTTATTACTGGATACCAGTAATATTTTATTTAAAATTTTTTGTTTTTTTTTATAAATTTTGATTTTGAAAGTTAAGGTTCTTATAAGTTATTTTATAATTTATAAGAGTTTGTGTTTAAAGAGGTGATTTTTTAAAATTTTTATAGATTTTTTTATTAAATTTATAAAAGTTTTGAATAGGTATGATTAGGGATGAGATGGAAATTTTTACATTTTATTTTGGTAATTTATTGGTTTTTTTTTTCTCTTAATTTTAGTTAGAAGAGGTGTGGTTTTAGGATGTTAAAATGTTGTGTTTTAAATTATTTTATTTTTATTTTATTTTGTTAATCTGTAAATTTTGTAAAGTGTATATTTGTTTTATATTTGTAATAAAATAATAAAGATCTGAATATTGACCCCGGTTTAAGAAATTAGGTGCCGGGGTCCAGTATGCAGATTTTTATTTTTATTTTTATTTTTATTTTTATTTTTATTTTTATGTCTCTCTCAAAGGACTCCTCTCCTGGCCCTGATGACATCCACCGACAAGTGCTGCTTCAGCTTCCACCTGCGGCTCTTTCCTTCCTACTGAGCATCTTAGTATCTGGCTTCAGCACGTTTTCCCGTCTTCCTGGCGCGAGGGTATTGTCATCCCCATCCCTTCGGCCCGGAAAGGACCGGACACTTCCCTCTAGCTACCACCCTATTTGCATGACGAGTGTCATTTGTAAGACCTTCAAACGTATGATTAACACTCGCTTAGTGTGGTGGCTGGAGACGAATAACCTGCTGAGCAATGTTGAGTACGGTTTTCGTCGTCATCGCTCCAGTGCCGACAATCTGGCACGCATGGAGGCATATATACAAAATGCCTTTCTCTTGAAGCAGTATATGGTGGGTGTCTTCTTCGATCTGCAGAAGGCCTACGATACCACCTGGCGTTATGCTATCCTACGTACACTACACGGTTACGGTTTACACGGTCATTTAGCCATCCTCGTTTTAAATTTCTTAAAACTACGCCGATTTCGTGTCCGCATTGGAAAAACACTATCCCACGACAGGATCCAGGAGAATGATCCAGGGGTCGATTCTTAGTGTAACGCTTTTCGCCGTAGCGATTGACGGCATCGCCAGTGTTTTAATCTTGAACACATTGAACACGCCAACTGCAGCTGACCATATCCTCCATCGCCGAGTGGGCTCTTCGCACCGGCTTTCAGTTCTCCCCTACGAAAACACAATGTCTACACCTTCATCGACTTCGTGGTGTCCATCCTCCTCCTGGCGTTTATTTGCGTGACACCCGTATTCCGTTTGTTCCGGACCTGAAGTTCTTGGGCCTACGCCCCGACAGCAAACTCACAAGGGTGCACCCTATTCGCCATCTTCGTGCTTCCTGCGATCGTGCGCTTCGGATGCTCAGGGTTTTATCTGCGGCATCTTGGGGTGGCGATCGGACCGTCATGTTGAGGTTATATGGCTCACTGGTCCGGTCCAAATTAGACTACTGCTGTTTCATATAAGGCGCGGCATCTGCCTTTAAACTCCGCCTTTTAGACACGATTCATCATAATGGTATGCGTCTTGCTATTAGAGCTTCCCGCACTAGTTGAATCGCGTGTATGTATGCTGAATCTGGCGAACCTCCACTGTCTGTCCGACGGTATTGCTTTCTTCGTACGTGGCACGGTTGGTATCTCACACTGGTCACCCGTCATTTCAGTCTGTATTGCGTCCAGACTAAGCCCACCGTTACATACGAAATAACTCAATATCCCGCCCCAGCGGTATTCGGTTTCGCGAACTGCTCGGCACACATTTTCAGTGACTGCCTGCTGTAGAGCGGTATTGCCATGTTCGCTTTCCATCTTGGCAACTCCACCGTGCCCATTTCGACCTAGAGCTTGCAGCCCATTCTAAAGTAGCTAACTCTCTCTCGGTGTTTCATCAACTCTTCACCGAGGTCCTGGGACGTTAGCGAACTTACATTCCGGTTTTTACCGATGATTCCCAGGTGGGTGGTGCTACAGGATGTATTTTTGTGTATAACGATGAGGCTAACAGGTACCGCTTTCCGGGCACCAGTTCTGTTTTTACCGCCGAGCTGTTCGCCATATTTTATTTTTTACTCTTTATCTCCAGCTCAGGTCCTGGAAATTGTATGATTTGCTGCGACTCTCTGAGCGCTCTCCAGGCCTCACAGCAATTTCTCGGCACTTCAGCACTCATAGTTAAAATACAGACACTCATCTCAGCTACTGACTCACGGATGCCAGTTTGTTTATATATGGACCCTGGTAACGAGGAAGCGGCTGCGGCTGCAACGTCTGTATATTGTCTGCCGGGGTTATCCACACGCACTCTGCCTTTTAGTGATGCGCAACGATATTTCCGGCGCCATATTTTTTTCGTTCTGGCAGAGGTCGTGGGAAGAGATATCTGGCACTCAATTATGGACAATCAAAGACACAGTAACACCCTGGCTGACATCCGTCAGCAATTATCGGCGGTCCTAGGTCATTCTTACCCGATTGAGAATCGGTCACACTCGCGCCACACACGGTCATCTTTTGCGTGGCGAGCCGACTCCTTGTGTCAGACGTGCGGCGTACAACTGTCCGTCCCGCACGTTTTGATTGACTATCCACGATATACCAGAAAGCGCCAATCCCTTGTTGTAGTGTTTAACGCCCGCTTTTATTACTACGGCATCGCAGGAGGTGACACTGATGACACATGGAATGAAGATGGAGCACCGGTGGAATGAGATGGCGGGGGAAACCGGAGCACCCGGAGAAAACCCGCCCTGACGCCGTTTCGTCCACCACGAATACCACATGCGGGTGCCTGGGATCGTACCCGGGCCGCCTAGGTGGTAGGCGAGCGCGCTAACCGCTCGGCCACGGCGCCGCCATTAAGTATGCGGTCAATTCTGGGCGATGACCCGCTGTCCGTAGATAAGGTGCTGCGGTTCGTCATCCAAATTGGTTTTGCGAAACAAGTTTAACTTGTGTTTTATTTTTGGTGTTTTATTTTATGGTTCTAGACAATGAGTCCCACTTTTATTGTTGTACCGCTTGTTTTTACGTTTTAACTGTTTTATTTTAATGTTGGCCTTTTAGGTTTTTAACGTTTTAACTGTTTTAGACTTTTACCTTTTAACGCTTTACCGGTTTACTGCTTTTTTAGTTTTCACCTTTTAACCCATTAGTTTGTTTTGGACTTTAAAATTTGACTTGGGGCTCAAATGACCCAGTTGTCGACGGGCCCGTAAACCCCCACACTCCATTCCACTCCGTGTACGTGTGCTGGGACGCATATTTTGGTTTATTCCAGTGTCTGTATGTGCGTGTGAGGGGACATACTTAAGATATGCCTCAGAATAAGTGCGTGTGTGTATATAATTGTAAGTATGTATATAACCAAAAAGACAAAACAGTGACAAAAATCAAAGCTCTACAAACAAATACTGTTCTCGGTGTCTTACAGCTGTTCACCGTATGGGTTTTTACGAAACCCGCAAAATGTATATATGTTAGTCTTGGGCGAAACATAAGACACGTATTCATCGACTGGACCATGGCCTACAAGCCCGGAAACTAAGTTCTATTGGATATGTAAATAGTGTTCTTATGCAATGGATGTTTATTCCGTTTCAAATGTTCTCTTATACGGTAAAAGCAGCGCTTTTGCAAGAAAGTCTTTCTTCTTAGAGAGCGTACATTTTCACGGCCGGAGCCAATATAACTAGGAGTTATTTCTAGGCTGCGATGCCGTGGACTGCTGGAGTTTAAATACCCAGATGTTTCGTCCACAGCTGCGGCGGACATTTTCAGTGGCGCGGTCGTAATCTCCTCGGAGAAGTACACGTAGCGTCTGAGGTATGGACTGTTTCAACTGCTGTATTTATCCCTCAGAGGGCGAACACATAATTAAATTCCAGGACTCGAGCATTCTATCATCCACAATACACTACCATGCCCGGCTACAACGTGAAGCTATTGAAATATATAAACATCCCCGTAATTTCAATAAGAAAAGAAGCTTTGAAACTTAACAGCAACTGGTATCCTGTCATTGAAAGCAAGAAACTGGAGAAATTAAAGTGAACCAATCAGGAGAAAACAACACCTTGGGTGAAGCCCGCCCCCTCCCTCCTGCTGTGCGCCATCCGGACCAATCAGCGGAGGCCACTCGATGGACAGGCAGTGGTCACGAGAAGAAGTGACTGGAGATCCTCAGAGGCGTATCTATGTAGGCACTAAATAGTGAATAGTGGACAATAAGCCTGTGCAGCACCTAACTTGGAGTAGTTCACCACGTTAGGATAAATAAGCTTTCCCTTTTAATAGGAGGCCTTTTCCCTTCACGGAACATTTTGGGCCATTTTCAGTAGGTTTAATGTCACTTGGAAGTGATTTATAAATCATTTTGCTGGATTGAAGCACTCCATTCTTACACATAGTGGTTCTAGTTGAGTTCAAGTGTACAGCCTTGCTCTTTCGAGTATGGTGCGTGTGAATATTTTCATTATTTCTGAATTTGTATCTATTCTTTTTTACAAATAGTATTATTTCCAATACATAATCACATAGCAGCGAAAATATACTAAATCTCCTGAGTAATGGCTTGCAAGACTAAATGTTTTCACCAGTATAACACAGATTGTTTTTGTTTAACAAGCCCATCATTAGGTTCTGGTAAATTCCCTCAGAATATTATTCCATATTTCATGTGTATGTGTATGTGTGCATAATAGGCAGTTAACAATATGACAGTGCTGACATTTTTACTTAATATTCTTTAGGCATAAATAGTACTGCTTAATTTGAATGGTAGACGTCTTGTATACATTTTCCATATTAATTTGCTTTGTGTTCATATGCCTAACTTTTATCTTTATCATTTATTTTTATTTCAGGTATGTTATTGTTTACACCGCATGCGATATGAAATTTAAGATAGATTGCTTTATCAGTATTAAAGACGATGTTGTTTTTATCAATCCATTATACTGTCGTCGCAGTCGTCTGCATGTGTGATGCGTGGTGGACACACCGGCGCGCGCAGGGGGCGGATTTTCTTCGGGTTCTGCGGTTTCCCCCGCCATCATTCCACGATTTGCTCCATCATCAATTTCCTGTCATTTTTCGCCATTTAGTTTCATCCACTTCCTCGCTCTCACACCAGGCTTCGGGTTGATCACCCATCTTGGTTCCTTTGTATGATCAACAGGGCGCGGGAAAATTAAATGAGCAAGTTCATATAGAACAAAGTTAGGTATTCGACTTTCTCACATGCATGTCTATAAAGGTAAATATACATTCACATACGGAAAAAATTAGTGGGTGGGCAGTTGTGAGTATGCGATCAACCAGGAGCCACCACTGGCTGGAGGATCTAAGACGCGAATCTACGCCTGGTATCATATATTATGCTGCCTTAACTCGCCGTACTCTTAAATGCAAGCTTTCCACCGCTCCCCGCGTAACCGTCATCTAAAAGCTTCCTTCGCCAGTCGTAAAATCGGGTTTATGCGTCTCAGTTTGATGACTGAATGCGCTGACATTTAGTAAAGAGGGCGCGGGAAAATTAAACGAGAAAGTTCATATAGAACAAAGTTAGGCATTCGACTTTCTCACATGCTTGTCTATAAAGGTAAATACATATTCACATACGGAAAAAGTTAGTGGGTGTGCAGTTGCGAGTATGTGATCACCCAGGAACCGCCACTGGCCGAGGTGTAACCTTAGATATTTTTAATAAGTCTGGGTATATTCCATTGGTAAGGGATGCATTGTATAGATGAAATAGAGGCCTGATTATGTGTTCCCTACATCTTTTGTGGTTATATCCGGTACATTATCAACACTTGGTAAGTATGTATTATTCAAGCCCTTTATTACGTCCCTTATTCCGTGAGAGCAGTAACTATACCAAGTGCAGTCTTAGGTTTGTCCGCGTCAAAACATACCCACGTGATCAGTGCACGGTGGTACAACACGGTAGCAATGCGTGCAGGGAAGTAGTCCCATCCTAGTAATCTGAGCTTTAGAATGAATTTATCGTTAAATGATATAGAATTCTACACAAATATCTGAGAGGTTAATTAACGCTGATGTATACTGATAAGCAGAGCTACAAGTCCCAACATGCAACTCGTGTGAATTACCTCATATCCGAGTATTGTTTACAGCACCAGTTTCTATTTAGAATCATGGCGGACGGTCGCGGTGAATTTGTTCTTGCGTCTTCGTCGACTTATGTAAAACATAAGGCGGGAAAACCATTGACTAGTAGTGAAAAAACAATAGTGTTGAACGTGTATTATAAGTTGTGTGAGAAATATCCAGCTGTTCCCATCAAAGAAGTAGTGAAATTAACTTCTGAGTTCACCGGTGTTTCGAGTACCAGTATAAACAGTGCTCGTAAAGAAAAAGCTGAAACGGGAAAATTGGTTACACCCGGGAAAAAACGAAAGCGTGTGAAATATGTCATGCAAGAATGTGATGAGTTTGTTAAAAACGCAATTCGTGTCACAGTGCACAATTTCTTTTTTAAAAATGAACCGCCAACAATTGACAAAGTGCTACAACAGGTAATGCTGATCCAGAATTGCCTAATTTCAGAAGAACCACCTTTTATAAAATTCTGTGTGAAATAGTGTTCGAATTTGTCAAAAGAGGCCGAAAAAATGCTATAATTGATAGGGAGGACATTATTTTGTGGAGAAGGGACTATTTGAAGACAGTGCGTAGGGTTAGAGAAGAAGGACGTAAGTTGTATTATTTAGATGAAACCTGGGTTAATGAGGGCTATATAACATCCAAAGTGTGGGTAGATACAACTGTACAAACAAGGGAGAAAGCATTTCTATCGGGACTGAGCACCGGCCTGAGAAATCCCTCAGGTAAAGGGAAACGACTAATATTATTACACATAGGGAGTGAAGATGGATTTGTGGAAGGCGGCGAGCTACTTTTCGAATCCAAAAAGACTGGAGACTACCACGAAAAAATGACTGGGGAAGTTTTCAAGAAATGGTTCCAAAACATTTTCCCAAAACTGGAACCAAACAGTGTAATAATCATGGACAACGCTCCTTACCATAGCGTTAAAGCCGATCGTCCACCAAATAGATCGTGGGTAAAAAAAATGACATCATTGCTTGGATGGAAGCGAAAAATATTTCATATGATGGGAACATGGTAAAAGAAGAACTTTTGCGATCTGTTCGGGAGGCAAATGTAAGCCTCAAGTATGACAGATATGTTATGAACTCCCTTGCAAAAGAGGCTAATCTTATTGTGTAACGGCTGCCTCCATACCATTGCATGTTAAATCCGATTGAAATGGTGTCGAGTCAGGTGAAAGGCTACGTTAGACAACGTAACACAACATTTAAGATAAGACATGTCAAGGTCCTGACCGAAGCAGCTCTTAATCACGTGACATCAGCCTCCTGGAAAAAGTGTGCAGTGAAAGAAGAGGCGTTGTTCTGGGAGATAGTATAAGTAACACCGTTGTTGACAACTTAGTTATCAACATTGGAGAGCAAAGCAGCAGCACAGATGACGATTCTGATCTGGAGGGGATAGAGCCGCTTCCAGAAAGCAAATAGATGTAAGTTACCTGTTATTTTCTTTTTCACTTGATTTTTTAAGGTTAATTGTTATAATTATGACATGGGCATCGCTTATTTTGTTGTAACTATCAATCGTATTGTCTCTAGTAGTTACATGTTAGTCCCTCTTTAAATTGGTGGAATAAGGGCTCATTCCCTTTCTATTACGTACCGCATGCACTCACCACGTGGTTCTGTTGTGACTATTTCTGGCGCGAATGGTTGAAGGATACATTACAACTGTGCACTGTTCACCTGGGTTCAATTTCGCGCGGATCAACCTTAGAATGAATAGATAGTATATAAAGGTGTAAAAGGTTTACATTGTTACTGTGCTTTTCAAATGGGAAGGAGTTTGTCCTTGAGCGTCTCCAGGCCAGTAACCAATCAGAGTCCTGCTGTGATGTCATATTGCTTTTCCCTTAAGTGGGGCTTGACGCATGCCAACAAATATGAAAAGTGGGGCTAATGCTTGCAACACTGTACATATAAACGTATCTCATTGGCTGCAGATCAGAACTCTTCCCATTTGAAAAGCACTATAGTAGCATTAGTCTCTTGAGTGCTAGTGAGACCATTTTGATTTTGAACTAGTTCCTTACTTATTTGCATAAAGTAGATGTTAGAATCAACATCAACTTGAGTTGCATCTGTGATATTACTATCGTTATGGTTAATCTCGATTTTATCTGTCTCACTATGTCGTCTGATTCACAATTTCTCATATAGTTTTAGTCTTACTATTTGCGTTTTTAATCCGAAGGCCATTATTATTACTTTTGCTTGCCCTATAACTTTGCTCAGTATGCGCTTATAATTCTTAAAGGAATTATCAATCTCTGGCGTTTCAAAAGCCCTACTTAACTCATACAGTAGTTTTTTTTCCGTTCACAAGACTTCCTTACACCTGGAGTTACCCTATTGCTTCTATTATTCGAATTGCCAGTTCTTAATAATGGGAAATGCTGTATCAAAGTGGAACCTGAAACTATTTTCAAACATACTAAATTTATCATTGGCATCAACGGTGTTGGTGAATGCAAATAGATTAGCGACTTTTGGTAGCAGTTGATAACATATGTCTGTAGTTTTTCTTTTGTTTTGTTTGCTAAGAAAATTTAGGCAGGGTTATACGAGTACGGTTTTAGAAGGCACATGAGCTGAACCAATCCGTGCACACGGTGGCTGCACTGCTGGCAAGTGATGAGCCAGACAGCGGAAGTTACGGGAAGGGAACGAGGAAAGAAAAATTTGTCGTGTCACAAATTGTCAGAACGTAAACTCAAGCAGTAAAGGATAATGATGATAACATTATAAACTGTAGCCCTCAATATTAACGCACTTATTTACACACACTTCCTCAGATGTCAATTCCTTAAAAAAGCTTTATACTTTAAAAATAATATTTCTGGCCTGAGAGCGGAGTACTTTACCCTTAGTACCTGCGCCACTGGTACCAGGCTTTGAAAGTGATATTGCTAACACTTCACTAAACACAATGTAAACATGTGAATTGTCTGCTTATTGTCACTGTTAAACAAAGCACAATTGCATTACGAATTGGTCTTGAACCGAACTAAAGAAAAAATTAAATTATTTTGTTATTTAACGACGCTGTCAATTGCCAGGATCACATCAGCGTCGCCGGTGTGCCGGAATTTCGTCCCGCAGGAGTTCTTTTACATGCCAGTAAGTCTACTGACATGGAGCTGTCGTTTTTAAGCACACTTAAAAACCATCGACCTAGGCCGGGTTTGAACCCGCGACCTTGGGATCAGTAAGCCAGCGTCTAACCAACTGAGCCACCCAGACCGACCGAACTAAAGAATCTACACGCGACTGCAGTTATCCGTGGTCAGTTAATTTATGAACTAAATATACGCAGTTCCTAACAACACTTCGTAATGTCTTACTCCGTAACTGCGTAATGAAAAGGAATAAAACACACAGGCAAGATTGGAAGTTGCATACATAAGCATAAACACGGGATTCAGTTTATTCTCGAAGCGATAACTCGAGAACCATACGTCGTAGAAAAATGGCCTTTGTACAGCATACTTCAAAAATTTTTGCCCCATACACCAAGGCGTATTAGAATGTCGAATTTCCAGTAATAATTTTGGGCACATGAAAAAGAAATGTCTGTTGCTCACGTTTGTGCTGTACGTTCCGAACTAGGAAATGCTACACGACCCCACGAGCTCTGCCTCATGTGCCTTCTAATACCGTACGCCTTATAGTTATATAGTCCGCCCTTGTAACAAAACTGGTGCGTTTGTGCTAAACACAAAGAAGGCATCTTTCTAAAACCTGGTTTGTTTCCATTCCGACACATTTGGCGACCGCGACAGGACGAGATGGATAATTTGAAGAGAGAAAGATCGAATATGAGAAGATCGTTTACACGAGCGGCGAACGCATTAGAAGAGAAATTAACGAACCGCAGTTCCAAAAGGCACGATATTGCTTTAAAATACTAGAAGATAAAGCTGAGCGACTTTTTAGAAGTGATGAGTTACTGCAAGAAGAGTATCGTCTGACAGAGAGAAGTGAAGACAAAGAAATGCAAGATTTGGATGAGATTGAAAGTTACCGCGACCGATGGTTGATGTTAAGAAGCAAGAATGTGGAAAAGGGACGCGGACATGGTGAGTACTGCAAATGCAAACATAAATAGTATGAATGTAGGTGCTAGGAAAAGCCTAAAACTGCCCAAGTTAGAGCTTAAAGCATTTGACGGCAATGTTAAGAACTGGATAGCATTTTGGGCACAGTTTAAACGCATCCATGAAGATGAAAGTATAGAACTAGAAGATAAGTTTCAGTATCCAGAGGGTTCTTCTTCGAGAGAGCTGGTTGCTAGTTACCCACCGTCAGCAGAAAACGATCCCAAGGCCATTGAACAACTGAAGACGAGGTTTGCACGTGACGAACTTCTAATCGATATTTACGTGAGAGAATTGCTACAGTTAGTACTGCAAAAGGTTTCAACGCAAGAAGTAAGCCTACGTAGCCTTTATGATAAGCTCGAATCCAGTACTGCAAAAGGTTTCAACGCAAGAAGTAAGCCTACGTAGCCTTTATGATAAGCTCGAATCTCAGCTGAGAGCACTGGAAACCTTGGGGGTAACAGCTAACAAATATGCAGCAATGCTGTATCCCCTAGTTGAGTCTGCACTACCAGATTAAACTTTGAAGGCCATGGGAAGATTACAACCTCAAGAAAAACGAGACCATTTTGGTAATCTGGAAGCATTGCTGACATTTTACGCGAATAAGTCGAGCAGGAAGAACGACTGCACATAGCTCGTGCTAGTTTTTCCTATGTGAACCCCATGATGCTCTGAATCAAAATAAAATACCCACAGCTGCAGTTTTACATACAGCAGGAAGCAAGGAAGTGGTGAAAATGTGTTTTTGGTGCTCAAAGGGTCCTCATGCTTCGCAAGTTTGTTTTAAATCAAAGAAGATTAATCATGGTGAGCAAATTGACACTCTAAAGGAAAAGGGGGCTTGCTTTATATGTCTTAAGATGGGGCATAGATCAAAGGACTACAGAGCTGCGGTGAAATGTTTATTATGCTCCAAGAAGCACCAAGCCATTATGTGTCCTGGATTAGACCAGTCCAAAGAACATGTACATGAGGTAAACAAAGTGGAGAAAACTCAAACATTGCTCTCGCGTCAGCAACATCAGACACTGCTGCAAACCTTAATAGTGAAAGTCGATGGTAATAAAGCAAAGTACTTAGCTAGAGCTCTTTTAGACTCTGGTTCCCAGAGATCCTACACTACCAAGGACAGTGTGCCGAAATTAGGATTGAGGAAAATAAATCAGGAAAAAATGATGCATTATCTCTTCGGAGAGGTGAACACTGCTCAGAAAGTGCATGGTATGTACTAGGTTACGTTGCATAGCCTCAATAAGGAACTTAAATGCATAGTTTCATTGTTAGACAAAGACAAGGTATGCTCTTATGTTCCGCGGTTGGAAACTCGAGATTGTTATCCACTACTGAAGATAAACAGCATAACTTTTACTGATGTGGGCCATGATATATCAGAAGTGAAGATTCTTTTGGGAGCGGATGATTTAGCTAGGTTGTTGAGAAGAAGGATTGTGCAACTGGATGAAGATATGTCTGCGGTAGAAACTAAGCTTGGTTGGACTCTAATGGGGCAGAGAACAGTGAGCACTTACTTAGCTACAACCAGTACTATCAGCTGTTTGAATGGTTTGGATATTACAGATTTGTGGCGACTTGAAACGCTAGGTATCAGGGATCCTACCTAAACCCCGGCGCGACAGCCCACGAAGGGCCAAGGCCTACCGCCCAGCCACTGCGCCCCCACCTCTGTCTACTACAGGCGTCATTGGTGAGGTGCAGTACTAGAGGGTGGGACGTGGTCAGCGCCCCGAGACCTGCCGGCCAGTTATGCGGTCTTCTAGACCTGGGACTCCTCAATTGGTCCCCCCGGAACCTAACGAGGCTGAGTGCACCCCGTGCCAGACCTCCCAGAGGGGATAAAATCCCCATGCTGGTACCGGGGATCGAACCCGGGCCCTCCGCGCCAGAGGCGAGCGCGCTACCAACTGCGCTACGGAGGCGGTCATCAGAGATCCTGCTGAAGCGAAAATAAAAGAGAATCTAGAAAAGGAAACTTTAGAATTTTTCAAGCAAACTATCAAGTATAGAGAAGATGGAAGATACGAAGTTCGGCTTCCATTCAAGAAAGGTCATCCTCAGCTAGGCAGCAACAAGGAGCTGGCGCAGATGAGGCTAATCAAAACTACAGGTATGAAGATTATGATACAGTACTTCTTCATTGGTTAGACGATGGCATAATCGAGCATGCGCCCAGTAGCAATGAAGAGGATCACTACTTACCTCATTGAGCCATGATTAAGGAATCCAGTTTAACAACAAAGATCAGGCTAGTATTTGCTGCATCTGCAAAGGACAAGAATGGCAATTCCTTAAATAATTGTCTCGAAACAGGTCCAAATCTAGTAGAAAAGATTACCCAAATTCTGATTCAATTCAGAAAATACCAGGTAGGCGTCATAGTTGATACTGAGAAGGCCATTTTACAGATTAGCTTGGAAGAAATTGCAGAGTAGTCTTTGGTATTTCTTCAAGTTCATTTTTACTTGGAGCAACAATATCACATCATTTAGAAGGAGCTCCCGATAATATGAAGAACATTGCAGTGAAGTTGCAACAGTCATTCTACATAGACAATTGTGCTACCAGCATAGAAAATGAAGAAGAGTTGAATCAGTTTGTGATAGAAGCAGTGGAACTGATGTCATCTGGAGGCTTTAAATTACGTGATAGGTCAGTGGTCCTGATAATTACCCTAAAGAAAAGGTTGCGGAGAGAAGAGAGGTTCAAGTACTAGGATTACTTTGGGACCCAGAAACAGACAAGCGTTGCTGTGATACTGATGTAATTTCAGTGTTGTCACACCCGATTAAAAAGAGGAGGTTATTATAAGCTTCTCAGAAGGTATTCGGTTCCATACGATACCTATGCTCTACGGCATTGATTCCCAAGCTGTTACTGCAAAACATATGGAAGGAGAAGTATCCATGGGATGACGAGTTACCAGATCACATAACAGAAGAGTTTATGTTGTGGATAAAACAGACATATTGACTGAAACAGTGTGGTATTCCCAGAACACTTTCATGAAACATTTCAAGTGCATCTCAATTGCATATATTTTTTATGGAAGCAAACATGCTTATGGAACATGTTGTTTCTTAAGATATGCAATAGCTGCAGACGTGTCAGTAAGATTAGCACAAGCCAAAACTAGGATTGCGCGTATCCATCCAGTGACCATACCTTGTCTGTAACTTTTGGCTGCAGCCATAGGAACTCGCAAGAGTATTTAGATCAAGGAAGCTATGCAAATTGAAAACCTGAAAGTGACTTATTGGATGGATTCTGCTGTCGTATTGGCCTGGATCAAAGGAAATGAAAACTGGAATGCATTTGTCTGCAACAGATGTAAGGAAATATGTTCCCTCAGCAACCCAAATGATTGGCATCATGTACCTGATAACATCAATCCAGCTGACTTGCCATCAAGAGGATGCAACCCGAAGGCGCTTCTTGACAGTCGTTGGTGGGAGGGACCCCAGTGTCTCAGATGCACACTAACAGATTGACCTCAGGAAGAATACATTGTTTCAGAAGAAGAAGTGAATTCAGAGAAAAGTAAAGGTATTGTTGGAAAAAAAATTAAAAATTATTTTGTTGTTTAGCGACGCTGTCAATTGCCAGGATCACACCAGCGTCGCTGGTGTGCCGGAATTTTGTCCCGCAGGAGTTCTTTTACATGCCAGTAAATCTACTTACATGGAGCTGTCGTTTTTAAGCACACTTAAAAACCATCGGCCTGGGCCGGATTTGAACCCGCGACCTTGGGAATAGTAGGCCAGCGTCTAACCAACTGAGCCACCCAGACCGACAGGTATTGTTGGAGCAACAGTCACTTCTAAAGATGGGAACCTGGTCAATCAACTACTTTATTTTTCGCAATACACCAAGATTGTCCGTGTGATTGCTTGGATTATGAGATTTTATCATAATTTCATTCATCAGAGCAAGAGAAAAGGAGAATTGTCTTTTAAAGAAACTCAAGAGGGTGAGTTTAGATTACTGAAAATTGTGCAGTCATAATGCTTCCCAAAAGGAAGTAGAGTCACTGGGAGTATGCGGTTACTGAGGGATAAAGCTGGTCTGCTGAGAGTGAAAACTAAGCTTGACTTCAGTGAGGAAACACAATGCTTCAAAACACCCATATTATTACCAAGTACACATGTGATTACCACAAGATTAATAACAGAAGAACATGGCCATGCTATGCACCCTAATTTACAGATACTACTGGCTCTTCTTAGGGAACGCTACTGGATAATTGGTGCGAGGAAAGCGGTGAGGCGAGTTATAAGTAAATGCATAATCTGTAAGAGGCACAGAATTTCTGCATTACAAGTACCATTTGCACCATTACCAAAGGATAGAATTGGGCTTTCCAGGCCATTTGAGGTTACTGGAATAGATTACCCAGGACCATTGTTTTTGAAATCAAGAGGAAAGGTCTGGATTATCTTATTTACTTGTGCTGTATACGAAGCTGTGCATCTCGAGCTGGTCCAGTCCATGGCAACAGAGTGGGGGCGTTCATCCAAGCTCTGGGGAGATTTATAGCTCACAGAGGGAGAGTCTGGAATATCTGGTCAGATAATGACACCAACTTCACTGGTACTAATAGCACCCTACGAGAACTGGATTGGAAGGAAATTGTGAACAATGCTTCTATCAGGAAAATCTTGTGGAAGTTCAATCCACCTGTAGCTCCATGGTGGGGTGGATGGCGGGATAGGATGGTCAGGATGGTAAAGGAACTGCGTCGAAATCTTGACCAAGCTTGTTTGCAAAATGAGGAATTATATACGGTCTTGTGTGACTGTGAAGCCATTATAAACTCTTGGCCACTTACTTGCATATATATTGGAGAATTCAGAAGAGCTGATTCCGCTGACCGCAGCTGTTTTCCTTCAGGAAATTCCCTGCAGTGACACTCCAGACTTCGATGCTATTGATGGTTCAGCTCTGCAACTCCGGTGGAGATGTCTTCAGAAATTGAGGGAAGATTTAAGAACTAGGTTTAGAAAGGTATACCTAGCACTACTGATCCACAGAGGCCAACGGAAGGAACATGCTGTCGGCGTAGGGATGTATTGATTGGAGATGACTCCACGAAACGTATCCACTGGTCGCTAGGAATTATTTTGGAGTTATACCCAGGAGCAGATGGAATATCAAGAGTGGCTCGAGTGAAGACAGCCAGTGGAGAAAGAGTCCGACCTCTTCAAGGACTGTACCCTTTGGAGATGCCCTCCAATGAAACAAAGGAGTTGAGTAAGTGCGATGTTACACCAGCCACAGTCCCAGGCTTGGTGAGTGCCAAGGATGTGAGAACAACACGGGTGCGTAGAAAGGTGAAAATTCCTGAATGCTTGGACTTGTAACAAAAATTTGTGTTGTGAAATTTTGAAAATGTAATAGAGATTTACATTTATCATACATTTAAAGTTGTATTGCAATTTACAAGTTAATGTTTTAAATCGCAAGGTGGGAGGATGTTGGCGAATGCAAATAGTTTAGCGACTTTTGGTAGCAGTTGGTAACTTATGGCTGTAGCTTTTAGTTTTTCTTTTGTTTTACTGTTTGCTAAGAACATTTAGGCAGGGTTAATTACTTAAAATGTCCGCCCTTGTAACAAAACTAATGCGTTTGTGCTAAACACAAATAAAGTATTTTTCTTAAAACGGTTTGATTCCATCCCGAAACAAACGGCATTATACAAATCTACCCAGAGTTATTTACTTAAAGGATAACCCATATATGTAATATTGTCCGCATTAAACACCTACTTTTTATTTTCGTAGATCTCAGCATAATCTTTTTATTAGTTTCAATTTGTATTATTTGCACTTCATGACCACTAAAACGTATGCTTTATGTACAATTTTCATACATTATAATCTAATCAATTGCTGTTTTGAGTGATTAGTTATTTTTCTGTGGATGTTATGACATGAGCTGGGTTATGTGCTTTAAGAAGATGTATAAGGTCTAGCTTATCTTTACTGTCTTTTAAAACGTGAATATTTAAGTCCCCAAACAGTGTAAGTTTCTTGTGGTTTTCATGGGCATATTCAATAATTTCTCAGAGCTATTTAGAAAGGACTTAAAATTACTATCCGGAGCAAGATATAAAGCAGTTACAGTAATACCAAGTTTAGTCACTTCTACAGCAGTCACTGTCTCGACACAGCGTTTAGCATGTACAAAGCTTATACCTGTCATCTTAGAAACAAATATACATATTCCACCACCCTTTTTGTTTTCTCCACAATATGAACCTGCTAATATATTATTTGGAATATGTACATAACGAATTTCATTGCTTATTCAGATCTTTAAGTAGTATTTCTATATGGTTCAGTTTGTTTTGAATTGACGTACATTTTGGTGAAAAATAGTTACATACGATAACCTTCAACCACTCTGCGTGTTCATCCACGTAGCTGATGAATGAGTAATTGGGGTTCGTGTAAGCACTCATGATCTCATTTCCCCATTTCCCTTTAGTTGTTTTAGATCACTAGCTTCCATGTAATGATCCTCAGATGGATTTGAAGTTTTGACACTTGTTACAGTACTGCAGATCTCGTTAGACATGTTTTCACAGTCATTGTTTTTTGTCACTAATGTATCATCCATAACAAATTTTAGGCGTTTCCCTGCAACACCGAACTGATTACCTCGCACAGCAGTATTGCAAACTTGTATGGCCCATCACAGTTGAAATGTATTTAATCTCTTCCAATGTCTTGGACACCAACCCAAAAGTTTCCATCCACAAATGTGCACATTTTAATCTCACCTTACCGGTTTATTTCTTTCTTTATGCTTACCACTGTTGTATTCCTACTCCTTAATACACAACTAGCAATTATCTTAATGGTGGGTGACTCTGATCGTATGTAATTCATAATGTCCATGATATCACCCATAATTTCTTCTACTTGCGCTCCTAGTTTTGTATCGTTGGATGCCGCTTGTACTGCCATTACGTCTGGCTTACGTTTCTTTAAGTTAATTCTTTACAGTGCTTCAGTTCATTCAGTTTAATTCCTAGAAAAAAGTTTACATCATATCCAGCATTTTTATATTGCTGCCCCACGAACTTTATCAGGGAGTCTCCAATGACCAGTACCTCCAATATTTTATTTCTCCGCTTGTGTTACCCATTTGGTTTGTACTAAGTTTTCCATTAACTTAATTCACTTGACTATTGTCTGCCAGTACGCTAAAGTAGGCGTTGTTGAACTAGATCAGAAGTGTGCAAACCACACATCCAGCCGAAGAACTCAAAGATGGACATTGGCAATATTCTCCACCATTCTTGTCCTAGGCTCTGGTGTTAATACTTTTATACGTCATCAAGCTTTTCCAGATGCTCCAAAAGTAACTGAACTTGAATTAATGAAAGCTATTGCAAAATATCTGTTGTATCCATAAATGCATCGAAGGCTAGTTGAAGTCAAGATCCTTTCACGTTAGCTTACATTCTGCATAAGAAGGATCTTGAACATAGATGTAGCGAGCTAAGTGATGTACCAGAATTCTTGGACATTCGAAAAACATACTACACATGCACCCTAAGGTGAAGAGAAGGACGAAGTGTACATATAAAAAGTGTGGTATGCCAATTCGTTTGGAGTGTGCCAGGAAAATATACCGAATGCAGGCGCGGATCCAGGGGGGTGCCAGGGGGCCCGGGCCCCCTGTCATATCCTACTTTATTACTATAAATGCTATATGTGTGTTACCTCATCATTACGCAAAATGAGCAAACCGATTTCTATGAAAATTGGTATAGATATCCACTACCTTTAAACACTGTTGCTTTCAGCTGAATATTTAGCTAGTCGTGTTTTAGCATGAATTTAATTATTAAGAAGTGATAGTGGTCCGGAACCGCCCCCCCCCCCCCATGGAATATTTCTAGATCCGCGCCTGGCCGAATGTGTTAAGATGGTGAGAATGACTAAAAATGTGGACTTGTTTTTTTAGTTGATATTACAAAGTTGCTTTTCATTTGACATGTAATTTTAGATTTGTAAAGCACTTTTCATATATATGAGTTTCAGTTTCTGTATCGATCCGCTGTTGTAGTTTACATTTGCCTAGTAACTATTGTGTTTTGTGAATGACAGACGCTTTATTAGGACCTTCATATGAGGCCTAAAGAAAAATAGGAAATTAAAATCTTTAGAAAGCAGATTTTGTATTTTATTACATGTTCAAGCTAAGCATTAATTTTTAATGCTAAATACCTGGAGTCTCCCAGGCAGTATGATACCAGTTACGGAATTAAGGGACAATGGGAGTGAAATTTGAAAGTTCCACATTTCTTGATAGATTTTTCTGAAATTTTTACTGTGTCTGTATTTATCTGATAATAGGAGGTAGACCAAATTTTATTACAATTGGATAATTCGTTTATGATATATAAATTATGTTATGAATTTAAAAGGCACATTTTCAAAATAGAACTTCCGTCTATCGACTTTTCAAAATTAATTTATATTGGCAGAACTGATACTCGAAAACATGGGTAACAATTGTATGAAGAGATATTTCAAATACGTTTGCTCATTATGCTGTACATATTTTTTAATGACAAAGAAAATTTAATCTTAAATTTTTTTTATTTTTTTCATACAAAAAAAACTTTTTTGAATTCATGTTAACGATAACATCAATATTGAGTCATAGCTTTGTTTAGCGGCTATTTATGAATACTTTTGGAAATTTTCATGGAATTTGAAGCAAAACTCAAGCGCGACCTTCTTTTGGAATGTGCAGAAATGTAGTTTTGAGAAAACAGGCTTTTATATAGGAGCATCCTGTGTGCGTTAAGGGAAGAGCACTATTTGAAAGGGCCGTAATGGCCTGATGGATTGGGGGATATGAAAACTATTAGTTGATCCAAATGCACAGGTGTTCCAGGAACATTTTAAGGTAAAAAACAATTTTCGACTTTTTGGCAATTTTGACCAAAATTTCACTCCCAGTTTCCCTTAAAACGTGTGACATCAGTCTAGACCTAATGACGTCACGCTGCACCGCTAGTACTTGCGGAGGAAGGCGATAGACGCCCGAGTTATACTATCTTTGCTATCGTCGCTTTCACCATGATCTATCTACGATAAGGTGGCAACAGTAAATGTGAATGGTTGCAGAAATCTAGTAACCCAAAAACTGCTCAATAGTTTCCCCCAGGTGAACAACATTGACATATGCTTTCTCCAAGAAGTAAATACTTAAAACTTGGATGCTCTTTACAATTACGACAATAAAGTTAACCAAGGTTTAAACGGCAGAGGAACGGCAATAGTGTACAGGAAGGGACTTCCCCTGCAGAATTTTCAGATGGATCCCGACGGACGGGTCCTCTCCTCTACTTTGGAAGAGACCGTACTGGTTAACCTATATGCTCCAGCTGGGACACAATAGATACGAGAGAGAGGGCGGTTCTTTCAAACCGATGTAACACCGCATTTGCTACAGGGCAAGGAACTTCTGCTAGCCCGCGACTTCAATTGTACGCTGCAGGCGAAGCACCAAAAAGGTGCTACGAATTTTAGCAGCATGCTACAACACCTAGTGACACAGCTGCATCTTCTTGATGCATGGGAGATCAAGCATGGGAATGAAGTGGAATTCACTTTTATCCGCAACACTTCTGCCTCACGCATCGAACGACAGTATCTATCTCCCGGAATAGTTCCAAATGTCCATCGAATTTGGGTAATTCCGGTGGCGTTTAGCGACCATCATGCAGTACTGTATCAATTGTAAATTAGTGAAATGAGGCTTGAGACCGCCGGCCGTGGATACTGGAAGCTCAATAGTTCTATGCTGGAAGACACAGACATTCGGGAACAATTTCAGATCAAATAGCTTCAGTTACAGTCGGCCTTTAGAAGTTCAACTCGGGAAAGTCTTTGGTGGACTGACACTGCAAAACCAGCGATTCGTTCCCTTTTTAAATCCCTGGGTATTGTGCGGGCACAGGCCAAGAAGCAGTTACTACACTACAATGAGGCGCTATGGGGGCTCCATCTGAAGCAAAAAGAGGGCTACGAGGTGCAGGTGAAGATAAAAAAAGTAAAATAAATTATTAAATTGAAACACTTACACCAGTTGGAAGGACACAAAGTCCGAGCTAAAGTGAAACCCATGCATGCAGCGGAACAGAACTCATTTTATTATTTCGCAAAGGAGCGGCAGAAGGGAAGTGCAAGATATCCACAAACAATTCGGGACGCTCACACTCGAACTGCCCATGTTGGAACGCGCGCCCAGCTCCAGCTTATAGCGGATCATTTTCAAGCTTTATTTCAAGAAGCGCCAGAAGCAGACACCCCTTATAGGCATGATGAGCATCAACTGTTTGACACCGGAATCACCCAGGCAACCGCAGAAATACTCACCAGCCCTATCACGGAACGAGAGGTGTTGGACGCCATTCGACAAGCCAGTCGACACACATCTCCAGGTCCTGATGGGCTCACATATGAATTCTATAGAAGGTTCTGGCCAATAATCAAGCACGAAGTGATAGCAGTATTTGTGGAATTGTGGGAGACAGCAGCTTTTCCCGCCACCTTCGCGGATGGTGTTATCACCCTGGTGCCGAAGACACAGAAAACCTCCACCATGAAAGATTATCGTCCAATAACGCTGCTAAACGCTGATAAGTTATTTGCGAAAGTTCTGGCTAACAGATTAAAAGTTGCTTATGAAGAAATCTTGCATTGTAATCAAGTGGCAATATGGAAAAAGCATATTAGTATCACACTGGTGGAACTGCGTGACACGTTAATCCATCTCCGCAGAGACAAAAAAGCGGTGGCTTTGCTCAATCTCGACTTTCAACAGGCTTTTAAAGGGTGCGCCATTCGTATCTGTGGAACTGCTTAACGGCAGCGAAATTTCCGATGCCGGTAATCAATCTTATTCAGGGACTCTACGGCACGGCACAGTCGCGAGTCTTATGGAATGGATGGTTTTCCAGGCCGGTACGAATAAAACGATCAGTACGTCAAGGTTGCCCGCTATCAATGGGATTGTTCTCATTGGCATTGAACCATTTACTCCAGAGGTTGCAGCAAACCATGCGAGGAGTTAGTGTATACAATGAACGGTTCACACTTACAGCCTATGCTGATGATGTGACCGTGGTGGCTCTGCAGATAATGAAGATATGGCGACCATGCAACATGGATTGGAGCAGTACACAACGATGTCCGGTGCAGTGTTAAATGCTGATAAATCGGAGATCCTAATATTAGGACATTGGCCGGAACCACCACAGACCTTGGGGATGCAATGTGTCACTACTACACGGATACTTGGTATATGCTTTATGCCAAATATAGAAGATACTGTGTCGGTCTGGGTGGCTCAGTTGGTTAGACGCTGGCCTACGGATCCCAAGGTCGCGGGTTCAAACCCGGCCCAGGCCGATGTTTTTAAGTGTGCTTAAAAACGACAGCTCCATGTCAGTAGAATTACTGCCATGTAAAAGAACTCCTGCGGGACAAAATTCCGGCACACCGGCGACGCTGATGTGATCCTGGCTATTTACAGCGTCGTTAAACAGGAAAAAATAATTTTTAGAAGGTACTATTGCTGTTAAGTGGAGGGAAAATATTAATCGTTTATGCCCTTTCTTATCCCTGGAGAGGATCCGGAACCTGAATTTGCTACAACGTATCTGGTACTTGCATACTTATGGTCTAAGCCAAATTTGGTATGTGGCACAGATTCTGTAGATTTCAAAACGTGACACACAGAAACTGGAACAACTCCTTGGTTACTTTTTGTGGACTGGAAAAGCATATAAGGTGAGCCGGCCTCAACTACGTTTGCCTCCATCCAAAGGTGGTTGCGGCTTAGTGGACATTGCCAAGAAATGCATGGCCTTATTGGGGAAAACCGCCACACAATCATTGCGCGGATCTGGTTCATCAATTGATCACAATTTCTGGGAGGAACAGCTTCATAACCCTCAGGTGGCACTCTACGGATTTAAACCCACTGTCCTTAACCTAAAACGGATTCTGGACAACAATGATGACATTGCGGCCTTCGAATGCACCCGGAACCACTATCGTATGCTCACGACAGTTCATCTGGTTCCCAGGGTGGCAGAGAAATATACCAGGGATTGGAAAGTGATCTGGCAGAATTTATTTTGCAAGCATGTGCCCAGTGATTGGCAGGAAACCGCCTATGAAGTCTTAAATGAGACTGTACCGACAGCGGATAAACTCTGGCGACATGGAAAGGCACAGTCAAACCGATGTCCATCTTGTGCCGCCGTTGACACACTGGACCACCGGATTGCTTCCTGTAAGCAGGTTGAGGTCATCTGGGTAGAGCTCCGGACTTACATCGCCAAATGGTACCCACCGCAAGCTCCACCATGCCTGCAGAAGCTCCAGCGTTTGGAATTTCATTTTCAGAAGATAGCACTCCAACGCTGTGTGGTTTGGCTGGTAACGGGAACATTGTGCTGGATCCTTAAACAGAATACTGGTCCAGTTGCGCAGAGGAAGGATTGGGTCAGTTTTTTGAGACAGGCAAGCTGGCAACTGATAACTGCTGGCCTCAGCAAATTAATGCAGCCGTACATAACACGCCTTGCACTTTAAATACGAAAATTAAACTATAAAAAATATATATCTATATTAACCTTCCGGGAAGCGCGCCTAATTTTGTCATATGAGCAGGCGCTCGTAAAATTTACAACATGGACATTTTTAAATGATAGCAAGCGTATAATAAACAAACTGGTTCATATTTTGTATAAAACAGTTCAAAACAACTATTATCACATCCTATAACAAAAACTTTTAGTTCTCTGTGATACCATTTTATCCAGCTATTCTGAAACACATGCATTATCATAACACCTTTCGCATACAATTTGTTTCTTAGTGTGACTTTTACAAGCAAAGTTTCCGTATCTATCACATTAAATGGAAGCTGAGGAATTTTTTGACGTCCACAAAGGATACATGCCCCACGTTTCTTTGCCGGAGGTTCAAGGATCTTATCTTCAGAAGACAATGCTTCTCCACGGAACTGCATAAGAAATACGGTGAGATTGACTGGCAGCGATTTGAATTGGATTCTATATGCGAGTTGTTGTTTCATAAGATTTCGTGCTAGCTTCTTGAGGAAAATACGTCTTCGTGAAGTTGTCTCTGGCTTTGTATAGGAAAACAATACCTGCGAATTTATACCAAGAATGTTCAAAAGGGTGAAGAATATAGTCAATGGTCATCTTCTAGTAACCCTTGAAACGAAGAGAGAGGCACACATTTTATCTACAACGTCAACTCCACTTTTTGTCATATTGTAGTCCGTGATTATTTCTGGTTTGTTAGTTTCTTCATCAAGTGCTTCTATGTCATGTATATTACACAGAAGTACGACAGCATGGTCTTTACAAGAAACATATGAAACTAAGGTCTTGTCCTTCAGAAATCCAAACAATGCTTTTCCAATTTCTCTTGTTTTGTGTGGGAGAAATTCTGGAGGAATTTTATGTGTGCTTCCTCATTGTTCCAATACATGCAATATTCTTTTGCAGTAAATATTCAGCAAGTGGATAGCTTGTGTACCAATGTCAGTTAGATTGCTGTTGGAGTTTTCTATTGGCACCGCAAGTCTCTTCACTATATCCTCAGGAGCATTAGAAACGCGGTAATGCCCTTCTGGTTGCATGCCACAATAAACCTCCAGATTACTGCAATAAAATGTTTTTGCATCGCATAATACAAACATTTTTATTCCATATTTAGCTGGTTTGCTGGGAGTGTACTGTATCCATCCACATCGACCTCTAAAGGGATGAAGCATTTCATCTACTGTGGTGAATTCACCTAGGGTATAAGAATTTTGACAATTAGCAACAAAAGCTTCTAACATTGTACGAATTGCAGCCAACTTATCAGTTTTTCTCCTATCATTCCTCGTTTTCAAGTCATCAAACCGCATACAACGTAGCAAAAACAGAAACCTTTTGTAACTCATTGCAGCCCTAAGCAGTTGCATTCCTGTTCCATCTAGGGGCTCTAATGACCTAGCTGTCGACGGGCCCTTAAACCCTAATCACTCACTCACTCACTGTTCCATCTACCACCCAAAGTCCCTTTACATTCGCATGATGACCTTTTCTTGTATCAATCAAGAAAAGAATCCCTAACACTGCCATTATTTCGTGTCTTGATGTCACTTTATTATTCCTTTCACGCGAGAATTTATGAGTGCCTCGCTGTCTAGTTATATGCATATTTGTATAGTTTATAATTTCATCAATAATGTCAAGGTCACTTATTTTCAGAATAGCATCGACTTCATCAGTAATTATGTCCATCACATTTCTCTTGGGGCCTGGCAGATTTTTCACATTGTTTTTTCTTTTGGTTTTTGAAAGTTTAGCACACTCACTTTTACACCAACGCGTAACTTGGTCTTTTCCAATAAAGAATTCCAGCTCTTCCATGGGCTCTACGAAATCATCACCATCCGCAGCTTCCAGTTCGGATTCACTCCACCTCACATTCAAATCCGCCTCACTTTCCTCCACTTCTGAAGTCTGAATATACTTCATCATTGCTCTCTACGAGTAACTTGCGAATTTCCTCTTGTGATAAACCTTTCGAACTAAAATAAAATAACAAAAGAAACGTGCCAATATAACAAATTCTACATTTATTATGCAGCTATTGTAAAAAAAAATGAATGAGTACATTTCAGTTTTTATTATACTCACCTCTGCATATTGACTGCTAGAAACAAGGCTTGTAACTGTTACAAGAGCAGGCGGCCGTTGTACTTAGATTAGATTGCGTTCTGTAGGTTCAATGATGGCCAGTCAGACCTTGAACATAGAACATGTCAAAAGCATTTACAATTAAATGCATAAAAAACATGCAAAACATGTATAGGTTTCAAGTTTTGCTGTTAAAGTACGAGATGAACATAATACTTCTAGTGCATTGACACTTACATAGTTATTATACATGTACAAAATCATGTTACTTGGCTTTTACAGACTGTGTCATTGCTTCAATGTTTACATTTTTGCTTGTATGAAAAAGCAGTCCAAATTTATAGCTAAGTAATACATTCTAACATGTTACACATGTACATTTAGCTTATTAGTAAAAAATATTCTTACTCATGTGTTAAGTGTGTCAAATTTAAGATAAGTGACCTCAAAATATTAACTGTGCACATTAATCATAGCATACCTATTTTAATTCTTACATAGTATGTAATGCACAGAGTAGACAACATTTCAATTATGTTCATATATACAGAATATCTATTTACATCCTTACTTTTACATAACCCGTGTCCAACATGATTGTTCAAATATACATTTTCAAAATATCAACAAACATATTAACACTGTTACTTAATATTGGAACTTAAATTGTAATCAATTAGTTGGCTTTTTGTAGCCTGCACGTCATTATTGTATTTTCAGCTACCCTTGTTATACTTAATTCCCTAATTGGTACCTATCGAACAATACAACTGATCTGACATTAGGCTGATTATTGATTTAAATATTCCTCTACAGAATAAAATGACTTATCACAGAGATACTCTTTGAGGGAAGCTTTAAAAACTCTGAAATTGCTAACATTTTCCTTTAGATTACTGGGGAGAGCATTAAATATTTCAATTGTTTCACAATAAACACCTTTCTGGAAGCAAGAGAGTTTGGCATTGGGACGATGTATATTTCTTTTTTGCCTAGTGTTAAACGTATGAATTTCCATGTTAGTTGTAAAGCAATTCTGGTTATTAGCATAAAATTTTAAAATAGATAGTATATATACGCAAGGTAAGGTTAATATACCCAGTTTCCGAAATAGATCTTTACATGACTGCCTTCTATGGGTGTTGCATATTATTCGTATAACCTTCTTTTGTATTAGGAATATGTTCTTACTATACACTGTTCTCACTATTCTTACTATTACAACATTCAACACCTCATTGCTTACAATGCAGAAAACAAACTGACAAAGCTGAACAAGGAAACTAAAACCATAGTAACAGTGTCGAGTAAACAACAATAGAGGAATACATTGTAGCGGCGGCAAATTAGCTCAAGATTAAAGCATTGATAAAGCATAAAACCAGCTGCTGTTGTACTTTTTACAACAGCGCGCCCGCCGGTGGGTTAAAAAAACTGAGTAACCCATAAGGACAGATGGGTATATTATTTAAAAAAAACAAGGCAGACCTAGGCTATAAAAAAAACCAGAAAAAAAACCAAGAAAAAATTTAAAAATAAAAAAAAAAGTAGGGGAAGTATATCCCCGAAAATATAAGTACGTTTTATATACCTATTTATTTGTTTTGATTTTTGAAAGTTGGTTTTGAAAAAAAAAACGCTTATTTGACGTACAGTCCTTGTATTATGTTTTGTTGTAATAGAATGCTTTGGTTCCATAAGGAAAAAAAAATGCTGAAATCGCCTGAGGCGTGCCCCCAACACACTACTTTTGCTACGGTTGGACTGTTGAGTCAGATACGATACCGATAGGGTAAGTTGCTGTATTAATAAAACACTATAGAAATAATTGGCTGTCACATGTGGAGAGGATGGGCGCGGGATGGGCTATCACTTATTTCCGAAAATATCTCTAAATTATAAACAGTAGGGAGAAGAGATTGACTTGCTGTGACAAACGGAACGACAATGGAGTGAAGAAGAAGGTGATGATTAATGTAGTTATTGACCATGTTTTGAACTTTAATGACATTTTTCTTTAGATAGAAGCAAATTTTGGGGAACAGTCTCATGAATTATATGAATATATATGTTATTTAAAGCTATTTAAAGTTCTTTAGCGCCTTTTTGGCGATTTTCTGTTGGCTACACTGACAATGATATAGAGTATTTAAGCAAGAAACATGTATGACCTGTCGGCTGTTAGACAAGCAATAGAATATTTGAGTCGGATGTGAAAGTTAATTTAATGTTGGTGAGAACCGTTAGTAAAAAGGCTAATGTATCCATTTGTATTTAATTGAATGACCAACTGCTTATTGCTGTATTACAAATACTTACCCAATATAATTGCCATCTTACGGTGAGACATGCAATATTCTAATATGTGTTTGTTTGGTTCTAGTATCCTCATTCCTGGTTTTAGCGTCTGAATTTTTTGACAAGTGTTAAATATGTCGGATTTGGAAGGTCTGACCCTTGATCAAGCTGAGAAAGTTCTGCAGTTTCAGGTAATTATTATTTTATTTTTCAACAGACAGTAGTTTGAATGTTGAAAGGTTATGTGTACAGTGGTGGTTGCTCATGTTCACAAGTGTTGACATTTCAGCGAGCACGTTGCATTTCCAGCGCACTAATAATTAATAGTTAGGCTCTGTATGTATATTGAAGAAGTGGTATAAGCCCATGTTATTCACAGGAGACACTCTTGGTATTTAAAGCGATGATGAAATGATGTGTTCAATGTCCCTGAGTTCGGCTCACGATGGCAACAAACACACAAACGAACGAACAATTTTTGGACTGTCAGATAATTTAAAATAACAATGAAGGTTGTTATAAACTTTAATTGCACCAAAGTAACTTTGTTGAGTAGTTTTAGACTTTACTGACCTGTAGTATTGCACTGTATTGTATCTTGTTCTTAAACCTATATTGCGCCAGGCTCAAGGATATACTGAACATTTGAACAACCATGTAATATTTGTAATATCTCCAATTGTTTTTTCCTAAGCACAATCATTATAATAAGGAAGGTTTAACACTAGGGGAATAAAGAAGCTGCATTATACATAGTATTCCTTTATGTTGTAAATAGAGCAAGAAGCTCCTCAGTTCTTTTTAAATCTTAAGTAGTCTTTTGGATTAAGGCTAAAGGAAGACCATCATATATGGCTGAGTAGCAGGGACCTTTTTGATAAACGTACAAGGAGTTTACATGGCCTGTGCAAGTCATTTCTGAGCCTAGTATTGTGGCTGTGTAACAAAGAATTAGATTTAAAATTTAAACATGCTGTACCACATAACTGAATCTACATGTTGACTTGTGAGTATCAAAGTACGCATCTTCTTGAAAAGAGATCTACATGAGTTAAGTTCCAACACCACTTAAAATTCATGGTGCTCTTTTTGAAAGATGAAGATCCTGTTACCGTGCACTGAAATATTCCAGAAATCCAGCAAACTCCAAGGTGCACTTGAGCATTTTAACCCCAAAAAGGCCGTGGGGCCCGTCATGCTCCACCACCTTCCATTCAAGGCTGTGCTCTTTCTCACAAAGGTCTTCAATATGTGGCTTGCCCTATGTCACTTTCCACATGAGTGGAGGGAGGCTCAGGTGATCTGCATTTTGAAGCCAGGGAAAGACCTCATACATCCACCCAACTACCGCTCCATAAGCCTCCTCTCTGAAGATGCTTCTACTTGCCCACTTGTCCCCACTCCCTATATTCAAGCTATCCTTCCCCAGAAGTTTGGGTTTCGGCCTGGTTATTCAACGCTTCAGCAGCTACTGTGCGTAGTGCAGGCCACCACCATGGGATACCAGGACAAGGCCTACACTGCAGCAGTATCTCTAGACGTGGAGAAGGTATTCTCCACAACCTGGCCTGTTGGTCGTCTGCATAAACTCGTCCAACTAGAGTTACCCACACACATAATACACCTACTATATTCATATCTCAAACACAGACCTTTTGTGGTCTCAGTTGTGGGAGACAATTCTACATGTAGCCCAATTTGAGATAGAATCCCTGAAGGTTCTGTTTTGGCCCCCATGCTGTTCAGTGTTTATGTGGCTGACATACCAACCGAGCAGCACATCATTGATGACATGCTGTTGTATTCTACAAATAAACACCCATGCAGAACCTTCCCCCATTCAGTCACTTCCGCCTCCTCCGAGAATGGTGCAAGCATTGGCGATTGTCCATAAACCCAGAGAAAAGCCACACCATTCTCTTCACTAAGCGCCGCTTTCCTGCAAACTTCCCCACATTTACTTATCTCAGAAGAAGGATAGAGTGGACAAATACCACCACATACCTGGAAGTGAAGCTCGATAAGGGTCTGACTTTCAGGGAGCACATGCGGAATCTGGTGCATCATTGTGCAGCAAAAGTTTAACTTCCATACAATCCTTCCAAGAGATACTTAAATTTTTAAATTCAAAATTAAAATCACCCATATTTGGTTTCACACACCAGTGGTATGCAAAGACAGTTGCACCTGACTTGCAGCCGTTGAGCATAAATTGCTACCTCCCTTCATACCCCAACCTCATTTTCACCCGCTTCCCTATAAGACCCCCCCATACTGTCATGTAAATTGTTAAGCCCTAAAAGGTCAGGTACACATATGACACTTCGGCTGCTCTTAGCCTGCCAACAGATTGATGATGATTTCTTTTTATTAACATCCTCCAACGTACTATCATATCAGATGGTGAATGAATGAAATGAGTGAAATAATGCTCAAATGAGATTAAGGTCCATAGGGTGATGATAGTGAAAGTGAACATGTGTCTCCAGTTGGACGTGGGAAGCCCACAGATGCACAAGCAGCTAAAATAATTCTAAATGTGTATACATATTTTGAAAAAGGGAATGACAAGTGTCATAATCCACCTTCTAAAACCTGTGATGCAACATAAGTGTCATTCTGAGTAGTAACTGGGTATAACAATATATGGGGTCATCCTGGCCTCAGCTCCTATTATCCCATATAATCTGATACTTCATCAGGACCGGCCGAGAAACAGTTTCTTATAGATTACATTATATTAATTATTTTGGCCAAACTTCCGCAGACCAACCCCGTCAAAAGTTAATAAAATGGCATTGAAACGATATAAAAGTTACTCTAGAGTGTTCCCCATAGCCAAAAAGATCCCCAATATTGCATCAGAGAAAGATATTTATTGTCTACTTTGGTCACCTGTGGTATAAGATTGTTTACGTTACGGCTGGTAATGTTTGGGAGTGCCATGTTAGCTTAGCTTTGGTTAGGTTAGGTTAGGTTAGGTTAGGTGTGGTGTAGCTTAGTTTTTTAGGTTCGAAGATCAAAATGAGAAAGGTGAGGGACAAGGAGTGTGCAGAGGAGGAGAGAAGAGGCAAAGTGTACAGAAACTGTGTTTCAATGTCTTTTTTCGTGAGTGTTATCTCTAAAATTTTTTATTTTTTGCAGAACTTTGGGAATTTTTTTTTTGGCGGTTTGAGGCATTTTTGGAAGTTAGAATTTTGGGTACGTATTTATACATGCGTAATGAATATTTTGGGATAAAACATTCTTTTTTCGATGGGTTGGTCTGCAGAAGTTTGCCCATTATTTCTTCACGCATCATTTGTTTCAGGAAGATGTTAATTTAATTTCTGAACAATTTAGGATGTTGAATATTATTATTACTGCCAGTTTGTGGCATTATTACTCTATCCATAACAGTGTTGAAGTGATTGAGGATGTTGGCTGGATTGTTTACAACTACATTATTTACTGTTAGGGATATATTATTTCCAACAGCAGGTCTAGAGCTGTGAGTTTTGCCTTTTATCATGTTCCATATTGTTTTATTCTTCTTTGAAGGGTTAACAATCCGTGTATCAAAGCAATGCATTTTTGCAGGCTGCTGTTATGTAGTAGAATAGGAGGAGCTGAGTTTGCTATTATACAGGATAACCACATATGCTACACCAACAAAACAAAAGCTTGCACAAAACTGAAAAACAGAAGTTAGTAAAATTGATACATTTACTACAGATTTGATTTGCTATCACTCCCTAATTCTGAACCCTGTACCAACAGTGGCATACAGAAAAGACAATGGTCTTAAATTTGTACGTGATCTCCCAGTACCACGTCCAATAACAAAACTGCAACTGGTACAGCATATGAAACATTTATACATTGGAAAGAAAGTATTCATGGTTAATGAACTAGTCATGAAATATGGTCATGTTGTACGACTTCTTCTTTATCAATGCTATCGAATATGTATGGATCAAATTAAAGAAAAAAATGTTGCCGGATAATGCTCACAGGGGGAAGAAAGTACAAATGAAATGCAGGTCGTAATAGATGATGTGTGAGATACTAATGTGAAATCACAATGGCCAATTATATCTGAAATATGAACAAGCCGGAAGATGAGTATCATGTGTTACAAAAAGGATTCGAACACGTCACTCCCTTGCTAGTTCCTGTGGATTTTGAAGATTCATCATCCATCTTCGAGTGAAATATTGCAACACCGTTGACTATTTTTTACATACACGGCATGAGTTCAGCATGCTGTTTACCCCTTCCTCCAGTGAAGTATTACTTAAGAGAGAAGCCACCCTAATCAACTAGATAAAATGGCACTGAACAAACAATAGCTCATGATGGAATGACAATAAATTAAGTATAATGTTCTCAGAGTGTTTCGATGAAGCAAACCATACATGAATCTGAAGGCAAAGCAGGCTGAGCTGAGTTTAGGAAATAAGTTGAGTATATGCTTGCTCCAGTTAATATCTTCATCAGTTTCTAACCCTAGAAACTTCGTACAACCTACTTTATTTATAGTAACGTTGCAATAAGTAGTATTCAGTTCTTAGAATAATTTTATTCTTAGTTCTGAATTAAATATATTGTGTTTTATCATAATTTAAAATTAATTTGTTGGCTTTAAACCAAATGTTCAACTCCCTAAATGCAATTGTTCTTATGACGACTTTTCAGATGTAAATACACTGGCTTCGTCTGCAAAAGGTATTGTTTTGGAATGTTTTCATTGGGATTAAAAGGTAATCATTTATGAAAACAAGGAGTAATGGACCCAATATTCACCCCTGAGGAACTCCAAGTTTGATAGTACCTGGATCAGATTCTGTTGCTGAAAATAGCTGTTTTGTATTATACTTGTTAAGTAGGATTCAAACCAGGTAATTGAGAGCTTATCTGGGCTGTAAAAGTGTAATTTCTGTAGCATCAGCTCATGGTTAATACTATCAAAGGCCTTGGCCTGATTACAGAAAATTCCTAGGATGAATTGCTTGTTGTTCATTGCTTTAATATTTCATTGGTAAGTTCACATGTGGTCCTGTTGGTAGACAATCACTTCCCAAAACCAAACTGAAATGATGTTAGAATGCTATTTTGATCAAGATATTTCATAATACGATTGTATTATGAGATAGAAACGGTGAAAATGTTGCACAAAATAGTTTATTAACTTGTATATGTAATAATTACATTCTTACCAGGAATGATTACAAAAGGTGGCACCTTGGCCGAGTGGTTTCAGTGTTCGCTTATCACCTAGATGGCGCAGGTTCAATCCCAGGGACTCGCTTGTGGTATTTGTGGTGGACGAAGCAGCATTAGGCGGGTTTGCTCCAGGTTCTCCAGTTTCCCCTGTCACTCATTCCACCAATTGCTCCATTATCACCTTTCCAATAATCGATTTTGTCTGCATTTCACATCATCCTCTTCCTCACTATCATACCTGGTGCTTGGCTGACCACCCACTTCCAGGTCTTCACTCTGTCCATTCCATAAGTACCTTTGCTCCCTGACAGGCATCTGACCCTAGACACTGGCTTGTAAGTCTTAGGGCGTGTAAGTCCTACAAAAGGGGAGGGTAAACAGGAAAAGAAAAAAGAAGATTCCAGGAAGAATGAAATATATAATAGTCAAGCCTCTGTGCAGGAGGAGGGTAATCTGTGTTCTGACTGTTTTCTGTGATTGAATAGAGTCGAGAATTGTATTGCAAATTACCTGGAATTAAACTGCTTCTCATTATCTCAGCATCCCAGTTTGGCTTTAGGAGAAGACTGTTAACATAAAATGTTACAGATATACCTTCAACCCAAGTACTTAAGTTGCAAGACAAAACAGAACTACTATAGAATTATTTTGTGATGTGGCTAGGGTATTATTGTGTTTGCCTCTTTGGTGTGGTGGTAGCATGTCTGCTTCACATTCAGGACGTGAGTTTGAATCTTGGCTAAGGTGAGTTATCTGGATAAGGTTTTTTCCGAGGTTTTCTCTTATGCTGAAAAGACGAATTGCCGGGTAACTTTAAGCTCTCTGGACCTTGGGCTCATTTGAGCATCATTTTACTAATTTTTACCCCCACAATCAGTGTTTTGACAACTTTTGATTGAACTTCTGGGTCGTCACCGGGCTTACACTCCGTTATTTACCAATGGGTGCCAGGTTGGTGGTGCTACAGGATGTAGTGTCTTGTATAACAGTGAGGCTCATGAGCTCTGCCTTCTGGACAACAGTTCAGGTTTTAATGCCGAGCTGTTTGCCATATTTTATTTCTTTTTATCTCCACCTCAGTTCATGGAAATTTTATCATGTTCTCAGACTCTCTGAGTGCTATTCAGGCCCTACAATGGCTTCTTGACACCTCAGCTTTCATTGTAAAAATTCAGACACTTTGTCTCACAGTTGCTCTTTTGTGGATACCAGTTAGTTTTCACATGGACCCCAGGCCGTGTGGATATTCCCAACAATGAGGAGGCAGATGCGGCTGCTAAGTCAGACACTCTGCCTTATATAGATGTGCAGCTGTACTTCCGTCACTACCTATTTGTGATCTGGCAGCAGTGTTGGGAAGCATTAGCTGGCACTCAATTGTGGGCAACCAAGAACGCTGTACAACCCTGGCTGACATCTTGCAGGGACGCCCGGCAGTTACACACGCACCTGTCTGTCCAAAGTGCAGCATACAACTCTCTGCGTCCCACGTTTTACTTGATTGTCCCCTTACATTCAAGAATGCCAATCCCTTGGCTTAGGTTATGCTGCACTCCATTCTAGGCAATGACCCAGTACCTGTATATAAGATACAGTTTATTACTTCAATATGGTTTGCGAAACAAGTTAACTTGTAATTCCTGTTTTAGTCTTCAGAGCTTTTTACACTTTAAGAATGTAATGGTTCTATTTTAACATTGCAAGGTTGTAACATTTTAGGGTTTTAATGTTTTACTTTTGGCTTTTGAACTTTTAACTGCAAAGCCTAGGTGCTATTGTGATTTTACCTGTTTTTTTTATCTTTAGACATTGGGCCCAAATGACCTTGTTGTCAATGGATCCTTAAACTCCACTCACTCACTTTCACTAATTTCATTCATTCATCCATTGTCCGAAATGACATTACGTTAGAGAATGTTAACATACCAACAAACAAAAAAATTGTCTATTGTTGCTATAATTGTACTTTCGTGGCATCAATAAGAGCGACATAAACTGGTTGAAGTCTTATCAATTGAAAAATCTAGAAATTTGCTATTAGTGGATGTGATATCAAGACAGAATTATTGCTGAAAGCCTTCCAGAAGGTTTTATACATTTGTTATATTTGTAATTTTTAATATTCATTAATATATATTGCCATACACTTATAGCAAGGGTTCTAAAGCAGTGTTTTACAGAAGTTTATTTACAACTGAAGAGTAAGTTGAGCAACTAAACTTTTTAGCTAATAAGACAATTGAACAATGCAATTACACATCCTTGGAGGCAAGGAGTACATCCCTGATTACCCAACAGAAAATCTGTGGCTGTATTCCAATTAACTACTGGTTATGACTATTTACCTGCACTCCTTCAGAGAACAAATATGTACAGTTTACCACAGTGCGCCCTTTGCAATGGATAAAGAACAGGCACTACTCTGTCAAGCAATTCCAAAAATAGAAGCAGATATTTAAACTTAACTAACATCCTATTATTGGAATGTCAGACAGAGAATGGGAAGTCTAAGATCCAGGGCATTAGCAAACAATGACAACAAACCTTCATTAAACCGTGCTTTAAAAAGTTCCATTAGTTTCATATCCGAGTATAAGCAACTAATGGTTTGAGTTCTGTATTAGTGCAGGTTATAAAATGGCCATCATTGAGTTTTAGCTAGTGATGTTTTGGGTTACGTTTGTCATAAGGCCGAAAATGCTCCACACAACTTATAAAAGAACATACATCAGCTATGCTTTATGGCCTAGGGTGCTCAATACTTCAGCTACGGTTTACTGCTTAGGGCATTCACTTTGCGATTCCCGGATCTGTACTCATACAGAATTTGAACTACAAGTAACTTACATGCATTAACTGTTAAATCAAAAATGTGATTTTCAAATTGTCCATTATAAATCTTTTTAATTATTCTGAAACATAGCTGGATATTGTTAAACAACCATTTTATATCATGAAATCAGCCTGACAAACTTCAAATGAGTGATATAAGTAACACACATGTTCTCAATATATAATTAACATACATGTTTGCGAAGGCTTCCACGGCCGGTGTCCATTGTTTTTCTTGGCTCTTCCGGTGTAGGCCGCGTCATGTAGGCGTTGGTTGCCGGCAACCAACGCCTACATGACGCGGCCTACACCGGAAGAGCCAAGAAAAACAATTAACATACATGTTTTCAATGTCTACTCACTGAGCTTCAAGAACTTAGATGACTTTGCTCAGAATTTAAAATCTTTTTAAGCTTTTATGTGAACCTCTGTGGATGGAGTTCTGACATCAACTGAACCTGGTGACTTGAAGGTATCAAAGTCCGGCTCAAGTGACCTCAGGTCATAGAATCTTCCCGCAAATGCTACATTTAGATTATCAAGAAACTGAATGACTGACTCAAATACTAATGTTAACTGAGAATTTCATCACGTTTGGAAAATGCGTGAAATTATGATCCTGGAATTGATTTCTCTACATCTCCAATTTCATTTTCATTGCGGGAGTTTTTAGAAAAAAGAGATACAATGAATTGACCTTTTCCCTGCAAAGAAGTATTGAGAACATTCAAATGACTCATGTCAGTAACAAATGCTAGGTTAATTCATTGAGGGTCAGAAAGTTCAGGAACAGACCTTCCTTTCATATTCATAAAAAGTTTTAACTGATCAAACAAAAGAAGGGAACATTCAAGAGTTTTTTATCTACTTAGTCATCTTGCCTGACACAGAGTATATCATTGAAATCAGATTGCAATGCTTCCATACTCAAAACTGTGATTTAATCCCGAAGATCCTATGAAATTTACAATCCAGACACTCATATCCATGTCAAATTGGACAGCCTTGCCACAAAGTGCCTCTTGATAAATCACTCAATGCACTGTGTGAAATGTCTGTCCTGGGTTAAATTTTTATTTTACAAGTCCCATAAATCCCACATTACAGCCGGTCATATTTGGAGTGACATCAGTGGCAATGGAAACCAGTTTATTCCAAGTTAGGCTCATATTGTCAAAAGTATGTTCAACGGCATGAAATATATTTTTGCCAATACATGTACTTTCATGGAAATTAAATCCAGAAGCTTTTCTGTAATATTTAGATCAATATCCAGTCCTCAGACGAAAATACCCAGCTATGCTGTATCAATGACATCAGGACTTTCATCAAGCCACAGAGAATATGCAATGTATTGGTGCCCTTTCAGTGTTAGTCACCGCTTGACATCTGCATTAAGGTCTTCTATACGGTGTGCAATTGTGTGGCGAGACAGACAAATTGCATTAAATTGTGATGTACGTAGAAGACATATGGATTCACTGGCAATATCGAGCACTCTTTCAGAAATGCTCCAATGGAGATTGATTGAAGTTCCCTAGCAATTAAATGAGGAGTTTTGAAGATCATCCTCATCACAACGTTGTTTGTAGTTTGAACTTCCAAGAAATACAATTTTTATTTAGATCTTAACTGTAAATATTGAATTACAGCACTATTAGATAACACAAAACATTTTTGATTTTAGGTTGCCTTGCATTTTGTAAAACAAAGCAGCGAATCAATGCTATGTGATATAATGTGTATCAAATGGTGGCATGATATGTGCTTGCAAGAATTAGAAAAATAAAGTTCAGGAAAAGCTTACTATTTTATGAAAGTCTTTCTACATACTATAATACGCATTGTAACAAATGAGAAGAACAGTTACTGCTAATCTCACTTTACTTGTTTTTTAAATGGTTAAAGTAGTGCTAACATTATGCTTAAGTCACTGTTGCACAAAACCCAGAACAACACAGCTTATCTGTCGAATTGTATCGTAATGGAACTGTTGCTACCAGATCACAACTCCCACTGAACTGCATTTGTTACAGTTCACTATCACCTGCTGAACACTTCGTAAACTTCTAACTGTCCTCTGGGCATGACGAGCCCACTTATATAGTGCCCAATCCAAGGTGGAACTTTCTCAAAGATGTAGCTTCTGGACCCTACCAAGAGGAATTCTTTTGAGTTGCAATACAGCATACAATGACCATTGTTTTGGTCAGCTAATGTCTGTCAGGTAGAAGGCCTGGCTGGCGTGCATCAATCCCCATCCCCTGCTGTCGGCAACTGGTTTCATGGCCGTTTTGACAATATTTTAATATTGCATGTAGCAGTAGTCTTTTTTAACATTGGTACATGTATTTGGAGAGCAGTTATTTTCTTCCTTTCACTGCTTTCAATTGTAACCATTGATTATGTGAAGAAATGCATTGTCTGAAACGACTGCCTGCTTTAGTTCAGTTAAGAGCTGTACTGTATGTATGCAAGAAAAACATTTGTCTAAAAATCCCTTTCCTGGTTATTCATATATGTCAATATAAACCATTACTTCGTTTTAATGCACGAAACAATGGGAGATTTCTGTCTTGTGAAAGTATTTGGAGTTAGTGTTGTAATTATTGTTACAAACTGTAACACATCTGCACAGAAAAATTATCAAAGAGGCCAAATGTATTTTGAATAAGACTAAGCTAGACATGCTCTGCAGAAATGGAAGGTTTTTTTATAAATACAAGGGAATCTGATTTATTCGTATACCAAGGGGGAGAGGGAAGATTACTTGTAACTCTCAGTATTACTTTAAGTTAATATATACTTGAATATTACAGACGCTCAGCCCAGGCTCTTAGCCTGTCATATCCACCCAACATAATTTCTTACACACATATTTTGCTTCTCTATAGCTATTTAGCACATAACTAACACAAAATTTTTAATTCTGTTCTCTTTGTACAGACCAATTCCATTTTTTCTTAACTCTACTTAAAAACTGACCTAAGTTCCTGACCTCCTTTATAAAAATCCTCTTAAATGCTGTTATCCTATCTCCCTTCTCCCATTTCTGCCCCAGAAATTCTTTCCTCCATATGTCCGTTCCTTGGCACTCAAAGACTATGTGCTCCAGATCTTCCTTCCCCCCGCAAATAGGACACTGACTCTGAGGGATACCCTTTCTTAGTCCTCAACCTCCAAACACCAGTTCTTAGCCATGCTATTACCTCCCTTTGTTCATGGTTTACCTTATAAACTTATGTTTCCCTTTCCCATGTTTCCTTCATTGATTTGGAATCTACCAGGGACCTTTTTTCCATTATACCACCAAACAGTTTTTGGATTTCTATGTCTTCAAACTTCTTTCTCATTATTTTCCAGAATTCGTTATGATTATTCTCTCCTCTCCTCCAGTAGTCCCCCATCCCATTTACTTCTAGGTTCTTTCGAATACTACTTGTCCATCCAGATTTCCTAAGACTCTTTTCCTGGTATTCTACACACTGCCTGAACAAATTATTTTCATCTAAATTGAAAATCCTGTACCAAAATTTCAGAGCTCTTTCTATAATCATACCCTTCCTCGACACCCTTCTCATCTCCACCTGCGCTGCTTCTCTTGCCACTGCACTTGGAAGACCCAACACTTCCCTGCAAAACATCCTATGAACTGTATCAATGGTTTCCTCCCCCTCATTCAGTTCCCATATTTCTATACCATAGAGCACTTTTGGTTCCACCACCATATTATAAGTTTTTTACAACCATTTGACCCCAATATTTGGTACTCTGTACTTACAACTTCTTATTGCTGACATAGCTCCTTTCCCCTTTGTCAGAGCTAATTTCTTTTGTTTTTCCCACCCCCCACTCCCATCTAATTTCACTCCTAAATAGATAAATTCTCGCGCTACTTTATACTCCTTATTCCCCTTTTTCCACTTTTCATATTTACTCAATTTTGCTCCCTTCTTAAATACCGTTATTTGTGTTTTCTCCTGATTTACAGTTAGGTTCCATTCGTTGCAGTATTTATCTACCTCCTGCAGCGCTTGCTTCAGACCATTTACTGTAATTGATCCTACCACCAGTCATCAGCGAATAGTAGCCCAGGGATCATGGTATTATTTATTGCAGGCACACAACTATTGCTCTTGCTTATCCCTAACAGGATATCATCGATAAATAAATGAAGTAGTATAGGGATCAATTTACACCCTTGCCTTAACCCTTTCCCTTGTGCTATTTCCCGAGAGACTACTCCTTCCCCCACCCTCACACAGACCTTACCATATGCTTTCTCTAGGTCTATAAAGGCCATGTATAGTTTACCCCTTTTTTCTTTAAGGTATTTATCCATTAGTGTTTTTATTATAAAGATATCTACAGTCCTCCTCCAAGATGATACCACAGCTGTATGTTGGAATAATATGGTAGAAGGATTAAATACTACATTAAATAATACCACTTCCTGGTTGTTAAATTGCTTTAAATCAATAAATTTACACTGCAACATGCAAAAGACTAAAATGATGCAATTCAATAAAAATGGTAGTAAAAGTAGATAGTAACAGTATTCTTGAAACAAAAACACACAAATTTTTAGGTCTTATTGTTGATAATAGGCTAACATGGGCTGAACATATTGAACATAAATGTGGGAAAATTAGTAAAACAGTATATCTACTTAGATACTTCAGCAATTACAGTGACAGTAATATATTCAAACTAATATACTATGGATGTTTCTATCCACACATACTTTATGGGATTGAAATCTGGGATGCTGTTGCAAAAACGCGTATGGACAAATTGCTTATATATCAAAAGAAATGTATCCGAATCATGTTTAACCTAAAAGCAAGGGAATCATGTAAGGAAACCTTATCAGTAATAAACTACTTACCATCTACTCTCTCTATGCATTCAGAGCAATAATGTATGTAATAGATAAGTTTAAACCAATCAAAAACAACCAAATTCATGAACACTATACAAGAGGAAACATGGACTATTTTAGGCATAGTGTGAATAAAAGTGTATCTCTAAAAGATGTATATATTTCTGGAATCACACTTTACAACAAACTACCACAAGACATTAAATCTGTAGCAGAAGTTTCTAAACAGCAATTTGAAAGGAAGTTGAGGATGTATCTGATTAATAAATGTCTATACGACTTGAAGGAAATCTGAGAAACCAGTTTGTAAATATGTAATTGTATTTCTGACATGTCCAAAATCATATGTATGATAAACTGGATGAAACGTCGTTGTCGTCATCATCATCATCATCATCGCCGCCGTCATCATCATCATCATCATCATCATCATCATCAAGATCTGAAATCCATTTGAAATTCTGACAAGATATTGTTTTCTTCTACCCACTTCTGTATTCTGTTTACCAGAATTCCAGTAAAGATTTTTCCTACATTAGACAGCAGTGCAATCCCACGATAACTGTTTGGTTTGGATGTACCACCTGTCCCTTTATAGATTGGGTGTATAATTGCCTTTCTACAATTTGCTGGAACATATCTCTCTTTTCTTTTATTGAATTAAACAGCCCTGTTAACTTCTTGACTCTTTCTATGTCATTACACCATTCTTTGAGAAATTCTGTGCGGATCCCATCTAGGCCAGTAGCTTTATTTCTTTTCATTATTCTAACTTGTCTCATTACTTCGACATCCCTAATTAAACTGTCCAGAATTTCCACATGTTTATTGTTGACCTCAAGGTCTACCGTCATTCTATTTCCCCCATACACCCCATAAAGGGTTCTAAAATACGCTATCCACTCTCCTGGGGCAATATTCGGCTGGTCTACATATTTGCTATATCATGATTTTATGGCCTTCCATACCTTACTAGCATTCCTCTCCCCTAACACCCTGATTAAATTTCTCTCCTTTTTTCCCCTCCATCTTAATTTCTTTTGTTGTATGATATGGTTGTAAAATGTCCTACCCTGTAGGTATTCCTCCTTTGCTTCAACATTTCCTTCTTTTCTCCATTTCTTTAACATCTGTTTCACTAACTTTTTTGTTACTTTACATTCCTCATCAAACCAGTCCTCCCCCTGTTTGAATATTCTCTTTCTCACTCTCATTCTCCTTCCTGCTACATGCAAAACACCATTGAAAATATTTACCGCTTTCTCAACTTCATTTACCTCTGACATATAACTAACCCTTAGCTGGTATATCTCCCCATAGCGTGAATCCAAAACTTGTTTAAAATCCCTACCATAAACATAATTCCACTTAAATCTCACATACTGCTTACAATTCTTTTTCCTACCTCCCAAGTTCTGTTTCGTCTGCTCGCTTGTTCTATGATATCTACTATCAATGGGAAATAACCACTGTTGGAGCTTAAGTTAAGAAATTTAAAACTTCCAACAACACATTCCAAATTGATCGGCCATAAAATATAATCAATTACACTTTGACCATTCTTGTTTATAAAAGTAAATTCTCCATTAAAATCTGCACTGTATTTCCCATTTGAGATACTCAACGAAGTATGTTCACAGAATTTACCTGTAGCTCATACTTACTTACAAATGAGATTTTCATAATGTGTCATATTTCTTCTTAAAAAAAGCAATACAGTGGACCTACATGTATAAAATTTTACAAACAATAAAGATATGTACGAAGAAATCATTATATTGAACTTGGTCCTGTTTTAAAAAAATGAGTTAATTTGGCTTTCTTCAGTTTTCTTGTATTAAGTGCATACATCTCATTTTGCAAACTTATTAATGAACTTGGAACTATTTCACTACAACTTTTTGCACTGATGTAACACCTACACACATTACTTGCATTTAACATGCAGCCCATTTCTGCTGGAACCATGTGAAAAGAGCCATTTCCAAATCAGCATATCTCCCTTCGTGCTGACAGCTGCATTTTGTTGAGTTTGCACCCAATTTTGAAAGCTCATCCAAAATAATGTTTATATTGCTGATGACTAGGCTTCGAACATGGTTGCTGTTTCATTGCACTTTGGCTGGAAAATGATTACATGCACACAGTTTCACTGCTACCTCTTCCTCCCCAAGCACTGCCTGCCATTCACCCTAAGTGCTTGCTTGTAAACAACATAACGGTTGGTATACTAGAAGTACACCTGTCCTAAATGCATGTCCGGAGGCTACTGATGACTGTCCATGGTGTGATATAAGCATTTCCTAAATCTGAAGCAATTTGGGTTTGGTTGTGAGTGGATTAAGTTCCACCTCTCGAATGAAGTTTACTTTGAGATCTAGTGTGTCCTTTTTATGTTCTCCATGGCAGATTAAAAGCAGTTGAGAACTGAAAGACGAAACTGTTGTTCAACAGTAAACACCAGATACTGTACATTTTTATCTTTACTTCTCATTTGTTGCTACAACATTATCACGCCAAAAGTTGCCAGCTCAGCTTGTGTCCTTGTCACCAGAGATAAGGAAAATATGCCTACTATTTCTTTTAAAGTAGCACATGCTGAATGCTCATTATAATTACTTAAAACTCAGTTGCATTTCATTGACATTTAATATGTATAACAGTGGATTACGTATAAATAAGTGTCTATTAACACGTTTCTAAATTAAATTTCTCCAGGACCTATAAAAATGTATGTATAAATACAAATTACTTAGAACTAGGTTACATATAGAGCAGGTTTAGCTGTACTTCATATAAGGCCCAATGATATTTCTCACAACTAAATTTTAAGACATTTAAAAAGAAAATGTAGGCTAATCAGTTATTTATGTAAACAGTGTTTTTTTTTTTTTTTTTGTTTTTTTTTTTTTTAAATATTATTGCCCTTTTTGGCTCTTAAATTTGAAAGTTATTAAGTTTAGAAACCTTGTGCTCAGTCACAAGTTTTCCCTTTTGCACTCCTTTGCAAATGCCATTGCTAAAAATACTGGAGGGTCTCCCCTTCCTTCTCTTTTCACAACATGGAGTATGGGCTTGTCTACCTACCACAGGAAGTAGACCAGTCTCTGGAATGTGTGTTGTGCTTAGCCCAGGTAAAGATCGCCTTTAACTGAGAATATTCTTGTGCAGTACTACATCTAATCTAGCTCTTGTAACTTGAATCACAAGTTGAGAGGGTGTGTTTCTACCAGTCCATGTCACTCTGATATATTTCAACTCCTTGAACTGCTATATGCTTACATTTGTAAATAGTTGTAAATAAAATTATATTTACATGTGTGAAGGAGCTTAGTCCCATTATTTTTCAAAGTCTAAGAACCTCTAATTAAAAGCTAATGACCTTGTGTTGTATGATACAAAAATTATATTTTTAGATACTTGGTTTTAACAAAGCATAGGCACTTCAGCATAATTCTTTGTGGATGAGCTTGTGTTTTTCTGTAAACCGGTCATCTATGATTACAGAGAGCTTTTATTTTTAAAACTGTTAAATATTTCCTGTCTTTAAATTTTATGTTATACTAAATTCCTTAATTCTATCCAAAGTCCTGTAATATTGTATTCTCTGTGCCCTTAAATATCATATAATTAATTGTCCATCCTCTTATTAAACAAATAATTTATGTTTGATGGATTAAGGGGAGATATATGACTGAAATATGCAAACGTATATCCTTTTAGTAAAATGTAATTTCTCTTAAACTATTGCAGATAAGTTCAATAAATTTAATGTACATGAACAGCTCATCAAAAACTGTTTGGCTGCTTGTCAGAGACAGGTCCTTTCGTGCTTCCGAACACCAAAGTTACAGGCAGGCTCCTACAAGGCATTGTACTGATTTTTGGTTGCAAATGTATTGACATGAATCAATCTTCAACACAATTGTTTCCCTAAGTAAAACACAAACGTTTACAACTTTCTCCATTAAAACCAGAAATGTGATTATGTGCTAGGTTGCACAGATTAAACAGAATGGAGTCGTGGACTGTTTTCCCTGTATGAAAGTGTATAGAAAACAAGTGAATTAACTCATTGCCCCACAGTGTGCACACGGTTCTAGGCATTGAATCATGGATCATAGATAGCATTTTGAGCAGATTCAAATCTTGCACACTATCATCAATATTTTATTTTAATGTTTTCGTTGTTTGCATGAGTAACAATTAAGTAGAGAGTGAATGTTTTAATGGAAGAGGGAATTACACTATTTTAGTATTAAAATTCATATTATTGCTGCATTAAGGCCTTTTCCATTTGGCCTAAAAATAATGATTTACACTCGAGACACCTTTCAGTCAATTAAAAAGAAAGAACCAGTAAAGTGACCACCGGCCTTCCATTCAGCTGCAGTTAAAAAGGATTCTCTTTCTACTTCTGTCTGAAGATGTTCGTCCTTCCGAGTAGAAAGTCTTTTACAAATGGTGCTATTTCTCTTTTCTATTTGCCCTTGTTCCCTATATTGCTGGGCCCTATGCCTTCCAGTTTGTTGCTCGTAATCTAACCTCAGACGGCGAAAACCCTGTGCTATTCTAAGCTAACATAGCAATGTGTCTAAAAAAAAAGCAGGCATATTTTTTCTTCTTTACCTTATTACCCTCCCCTTATGTAGGGCTTTCACCTCCTAGGACTTAAAAGCCAGTGCCTAGGGTCAGATGCCTGTTGGGGAGCAAAGGAACCTATGGACCAGACAGAGTGAAGACCTGGAAGGGGGTGGTCAACCCAGCACCACATATGAGAGTGAGGAAGAGGATGATATGAAATGCAGGCGAAATGGATGAATGGAAAGGTGGTGATGGTGGAATGAGTGGCAGGGGAAACCGGATAATCCAGAGAAAACCCACCCAGATGCCACTTCATCCACCACGAATACCACTTCATCCACCACGAATACCACACGCAGGTCTGTGGGATAGAATCTGGGCAGCCCAGATGGTAGGCGAATGGTCAAATCGCTCTACCACATTGAAATAAAATATGTCAGCAGCCCTTTGTATCCTAAAAGTTAAAATAGTTGCTGAGAGTTGGTTGTGTGTCATAACTAGACCTTGGGTTTTAGGTAAAAACCTTTTTTTTTCCCTCATGATGTATAGAGCATAAAAGTTGTGTATATATTAATTATGGAAATATATGTTCAAAAATGGTGGTCCTATACAACCTAAAAATATCTAATTTTACATTTTTCAGTTTCTTCACTTGGTAATACGTAAGTGCTGTGTAAGCCTGTATGCCAGTCGTGACAATAATCACAGTGAACAATGCATAATATGGAGGACAATAAGAACATTGTTTTGAAACTGGGGGAAGGATGCAGTAAGCAGCTAAAGAGCTTCTGCAGGACCCAACAATTGTCCATGATACTGCATTCATCAAATCACATTATGTATTTCTAGTCCTCACTATTAATACTCTAGAGTGAGTGAGTGAGTTGGGTTTAAGGCACGTCGACAACTAGGTCATTAGGGCCCAAAGTCCGAATTAATGCTCTAGAGCCTTCAGTCAAACCAGTCTACATGCAACTGGGATTGATAGAAGAGGTGATAGAAAACATCAACTTGGTTCCCGGTTATGTCGGTGAAAAAGTTTCTAAAAAACTCAAATCAGTGGTTCATACAAACCCAGGACTGACAGTTCTCCGCACAGTGACTGACATCTTCTCTGGCAAAACACCTGAACATGAATGAGCTGTTCCCATGTTAATATCAACATTTAAATATGCTCTGGTGACATCAGTTGATGTGGAACGTTCATTTTCAGCTTATAAGATAGTGTTATCTGACAAGCGATGCAGCTTCTCAGTGAAAAACTTAGAAAAGGTGTTAGTTGTTTCCTGCGACTCTAATTATTGACACATACAATCAAGACAGTTGAATGTTCCAGCTAATTTGTAATGGGAAATAAAAAAAGATGTTTAGAAACAATATATTCCAGGCTTATGGGCTGTTGTCTATTGGGCTGCTGCTTCTTCTTCCCAAACATTTCGTCTGCGACTACGGCAGACATCATCAGTGGCGGTGAGGTCAAAGTATTCTAGAGGAGATTTCAACAGCAGTCTATATTGTTCAAGATATACAGATGATTGTACGTCACTTTAGACATACATTATATTTACATGTTTCTGTAAAGTTTCACTATGATTGGCCCTCTACTTTTAGAGAAAAAGGTATATACAGCAAAGAAAATGTAGTTTTAAGAAAATCAACTTAAAGTTGGATGTTTGGCAGGTATTTAAAGGGTGCAGCCAGTTAGGGACATAAATATCACAATCATATAAATCCATATATCTTTCTGTTCAGCAAGGATTGCACAACCTTTTTCAAAGATGAAAAGAAATTGTTGTTTTGGAGACTTCAGTTGTCCATCTCCCCTTAATCTGTAAACTACCAAGCAGAGTCAGAAGAGACTACAATGCTAAGACTTTTATGTTAATTTCAGTTGGTATATAATACAATCAAAATGACCACACTCTGAAAGTTATTTATTTTTGGTGTATCATTTTGTGCTTTAACAGTAAAACAATGATACCTTGTGTTACAGATATGATTACTTAAATGTAATTTGTTTGTTTACCTTTTTAATGCAGGATTTGACGGGGGTGGAGGAGTTCCCTATGTGTATTGAAATTTTATGCCAGTATGATTGGGACTTGGCTATGGCTGTAGCTGAAACAATGACACATTCAGATGAGAGTGGTACAGAAGCATCAACTCCTTCCCCAGGTGCTGTGGAGGTGAACAATATACCAGTGTGGTTACAGACGTTACGGAGTATTAACTCTCTTGGTATAAGAGGAATTTTTAGATATGTTATGTACCTCTTCTTAAAAATTACATATAATACAATAGTGAGTGTGTGGCAGTATACTTTTGGATTGCTGCGACCAGACCCTCGAAGATGTAAGTGTTTTTAAAATGAATGTAGAAATTAAAATTTATAGATACCATTTTGAATATATTTGAGCATGCGGATTATGAGTAATGTAATTATTAGGACTGTCTTTAACCCAATCGCATCATATTTAAATACCTTGGCAACTAACCAAGAAATCAGATTTAAATCCCATAGCTGTGAGGGCGGTAATGCCTTAATGCTTAAAAAAATCATTCAAAATCAGCCATTAACTATTATTTGGGTGCACAATATTAAAAGCATAAACCCACCAATACTGCTATCCTAATACTGATGTTGTGTGTGAAGAAATGGGAAATTAGTATGGATCTCGCCCTACTCATTGTTTCACAAAAAATTGGATTGTCGAGGCATCAGGTTTTGCTCCAGTACGGTTGAATAGCGATTTTTGCACTTGAGACATCAAAATAACTAAAACAATATAGGCCTTGATTTCATTTTTCATTATCTTTCAACACTTCCTGTCAGGATTATTTAACTGCCTCGTTGCATAAGCATTCATTTTGTCACATATTTTGTTAAACAAAGTTTCCATGTGTTCTGAAAAAAAAATTAAAAGTGCAGACAGCATCTGATATGCATGTTTATTCAGCAAGTATTTACAAATACCATCATTTGCAGTAAAAGGGTAGAGAATGAGATGATTGTCAGTCTTAGTCCAATGCCACAGTTGGACTGATTTTCCTGCGTCATAATGCGAACACGTTTCGAAAGGTCTGGTGCATCGTTATTTGCTCCATAATTATGTTCTTTGCTTTCTGCACTAGATTCATTACCACTGTCACCAGAATCTTCTTCAGACTGTTTCATACTCACAAAACTCACCACTTTCACCCTTTAATAAACTTTGTATCAGTTTTCTCAAACCCTTCTTGCCATTGGCACAAATTTTTTTCTCCACCATGATGGCAACCGAGGTGAGTGAAATAATGCTAAGATAAAATTGTTTTTCCTTGATTGAAACACAGGTGATTATGTCATACTGGTCAAAATTATAAACACCACGTCTACAAATTACATCTATGAGAAGGAACCTAAACTATGTAGAATTATATGGAGCAATGCAGCATGCGAGCCCTGGTCGTCAAATGATGCGAATGAGTTAAGCATCCCATAATACCTATAGTTCTGCTTCCAGTATTCAGGCATAGCAGGTTTTCTGCATTATCATGTAACTATGTCAGGGGCTCACAATGGGAAGCTATACACAGTCCATCAAAGTAAACAAATAAGACTTCCAACACAATGTTAGGTTTTTGTAAATGGAACTTGTATGTTTATTCTAGCGAAATGAAAACTAGAGCTACAATTAGTGATAACACACTTGGTTTCACTTTTCTAAACACATTTACCAATGGCGTATAATCCACAGAAACTTCATTGTTGTGCATCACATCTAGCCTGGAAAATATGCCCACAACTCACCAGTAGTGTCTTGTCTGATGAAACTGTGTCACTTCAACAGATGTTGTTAGCTAATGCTTGATTTCTGACAATGAAGTCAATCCTCTTGCTCTCCAATATTTTTCACTGATGGATGGGGCACTAGAAGTGACCGGGCATATTTGAAGGTGGTCTCGATCCATTTCCTCTTGCAGATCACATAGAGGACAGAGTGGTGAAGAATATATCCCAATTCTGTTTAAATGTTTTGCCAGACAATCATGTCCTGTAATCAACCTGAAGGTTGCAACTGCTGTTTTTCGAGGATACTCAGGAATTACTGTTTGAATGTTTGGTAGTTCCCATCTTTTATTCTTTGATTTTTCATAGTAATATTTTTCAGTAATTTTTTTGAATTCAGAGTTGACTAATCTTTTAGCTGCATAAAATGGTAGATTAACTATTGATTTCTGCACATTGCCGGTACCCTTTTTTGCAAGAAAATCAGCTTTCTCATTACCACTCAGTCCACAGTGAGCTGGTATCCATTGGAAGACTAGGTGTTTTTGAAGTGCTGTTATATGGGTAAGGATTTTCCAACATTCTATAATTGTATGGTTTTTTGGTGACAACTTGGAAGTAATTGCTATAATTGCTGCCCTGGAATCTGAGAGAATAACTGCTTGCTGAAAATGTGAAATTCTGTACAAAAGATTTTGTAGGGCCATTCGAATTGCTTCAATTTCTCCATCAAAGTTTGTAGTTCCATAACTTAAAGATTTGTAATAGGAAAAGAGGTGACATGTGACTCCAGCACCTGCTCCATCTTGGTTTGGTATCAATGATCCATCAGTATAAATATGGAGCCATTCGTCTTCTGGAAATCTAGTATGGATTGTCTCTAATGCCAATAATTTTAGAACACTAGTTGGAGTATCACTTTTCTTAACTTCTTCTGTCAGGTGTAAATAATATGTGATGTCTAATGTTTGTGTCGGATTGACTTTAGATATGAAGTTTTCCTTTGAATTAGGAAGGTATACATTCTTCTTGATGTCTTGAATTTTGGAAAGAAAGCTCTCCTGAGTCTTTAGTGTATGTGTAAAATTTCTCTTGTGCCATGTATTGAATGGGAGTCTGATCAACTTTTCGTGTTTAATAAGAGCTGCTTTTTGTATTTAATATTCAGTGGGGTATTGGTTGGTTAGTATTTCCATAGCTGCTATTGGTGTGGTTTTGATAGCACCTGTAATTAATCTCAGACTTTGGTTTTGAAAGATTTGAATCTTTTGGCTTTATATATACATTGTATGTTGTGTTAAGAGTTGCTCTGGAACATCCCCACTTCATTCCTGTTAGACGTTTTAACAGTCAAAGGCGCCTCTCTGCCCTTTGTATTACATTTTCTATTTGTTTGGTCCATGTAAGTTTGGTATCAAATGTAACTCCTAAATACTTTGCTTCCTTTGTTTCTGGTAATTGTTGACCCTCAAAATTTAGTTTTATTTTTAGTGGCTTTTTATCAACAGATGTTGGAAGTGCCCTTTGTTTGCATCAATACACTTTTGGAGATGGGTAACAAGAGAGTGTTGCACCAATGGTATGTTTCTACAGACATTGTGGCAGTAATATGAATTGCACATTCTCTACTGTCGCTGTTCTCGATACACTCTGTCTTTCACTGCACCCAGAGAAAGAAGTCTAATGGTGTCAAGTTGGGGGACCAAGCTGGCCATCTCATAGGACCACCCCATCCTATCCAGCTATTTGGAAACTGTTGTTGTTGTTGGTTGTTGTTAGCTAATGCTGGATTTCTGACAATGAAGTCATTAATCCTCTTGCTCTCCAATATTTTTCACTGATGGATGGGGCACTAGAAGTGGCCGGGCATATTTGAAGGTGGTCTCGATCCATTTCCTCTTGCAGATCACATAGAGGACAGAGTGGTGAAGAATATATCCCAATTCTGTTTAAATGTTTTGCCAGACAATCATGTCCTGTAATCAACCTGAAGGTTGCAACTGCTGTTTTTCGAGGATACTCAGGAATTAGTGTTTGAATGTTTGGTAGTTCCCATCTTTTATTCTTTGATTTTTCATAGTAATATTTTGCAATAATTTGTTTGAATTCAGAGTTGACTAATCTTTTAGGTGCATAAAATGGTAGATTAACTATAGATTTTTGTACACCGCTGGTTCCCTTTTTTGCAAGAAAATCAGCTTTCTCATTACCACTCAGTCCGCAGTGAGCCGGTATCCATTGGAAGACTAGGTGTTTTTGAAGTGCTGTTAGATGGCTAAGCATTTTCCAACATTCTATAATAGTTTGGTTTTTTGGTGACAACTTGGGAAGTAATTGCTATAATTGCTGCCCTGGAATCTGAGAGAATAACTGCTTGCTGAAAATGTGAAATTCTGTACAAAAGATTTTGTAGGGCCATTCGAATTGCTTCAATTTCTCCATCAAAGTTAGTAGTTCCATAACTTAAAGATTTGTAATAGGAAAAGAGGTGACATGTGACTCCAGCACCTGCTCCATCTTTGTTTGATATAAATGATCCATCAGTATAAATATGGAGCCACTCATGTTCTGGAAACCTAGTATGGATTGTCTCTAATGCCAATAATTTTAGAACACTAGTTGGAGTATCACTTTTTTTAACTTCTTCTGTCAGGTGTAAATAATATGTGATGTCTAATGTATGTGTTGGATTGACTTTAGATATAAAGTTTTCCTTTGAATTAGGAAGGTGTACATCCTTCTTGATGTCTTGAATTTTGGAAAGAAAGCTCTCCTGAGTCTTTAGTGTATGTGTAAAATTTCTCTTGTGCCATGTATTGAATGGGAGTCTGATCAACTTTTCGTGTTGAATAAGAGCCGCTTTTTCTATTTCATATTCAATGGGGTATTGGTTGGTTAGTATTTCCATAGCTGCTATTGTGTGGTTTTGATAGCACCTGTAATTAATCTCAGACTTTGGTTTTGAAAGATTTGAATTTTTTTTGTGTTTGCTGTTACAAGAACTTCGCTGCAGTAAGTAAACAATGGTTTTATATATATATATATATATATATATATATATATATATATTATATGTTGTGTTAAGCGTTGCTCTGGAACATCCCCACTTCATTCCTGTTAAACGTTTTAACAGTGAAAGGCGCCTCTCTGCTCTTTGTATTACATTTTCTATTTGTTTGGTCCATGTAAGTTTGGTATCAAATGTAACTCCTAAATACTTTGCTTCCTTTGTTTCTGGTAATTGTTGACCCTCAAAATTTAGTTTTATTTTTAGTGGTTTTTTTCTTAGTGAAAAGATTTGGTAGTTTGATTTTGTTGTATTAACAGTCATTAAATTTTCTTTGGTCCACCTCTGTAAGTTGGTTAAGGATTGTTGCATGGTATTTCATAAAAAAAGAGAGCAATAGCAGTAATAGTAACCGTTTTTTTAGAGAGCACCATATTTTTATGTTTTGGCGGTCACATCGCTCTCTCACAACCCCCAGAATGTCTGGGGGACCACACCTGTCGTTGGTTTACGGGTCTCACCGACCTGACCGGGAGAGTTATCAAAATAAATTCACCGACCATATCCTCTGATTACCAATCAGAAGACGTATTACATGCCATGACAGGTCAGCATGTTAGGGGTTAAGGTTTTATAGAAAAATTAGAGAAATGGAGAGGTTGGAAAAATAAAGACTCCCTAGCCCTCAGGAACCCTAATAGCATCGGGGTCGGAAGAGAACAAGAGATGACCAAGGTAAGGTCAGATAGGAAAGTTACAGTGAGGAGCAAAACACCAGTAAGTGGAAGTAATGTTCTGCTCAGCTTGGGTACCTTGTGGTTGCCATTCACATATCCCCTAGACGGAGACCCCTGAGTACCTTGGAAACTTTGCATCCACAATGTCGCTGAAAGCACGTGCATAGTGTGTGCGACATCCATCATGCTGGAGCCACATTGATAGAGGTGTTTCCAATCTCACATCCTCCATGAGGAGGGGTAGAGTGTGTTGACGAAATGATGCATATCGCTGTCCGTTTAGTGTTCACTGATAAAAACAGGGACCTAATGTATGGTTACCAACGATATTGCACCAAACATTGACACTCCACTGTCGTTGATGAGTAACTTGGTGAATCTAGTGGGAATTTTGCACAGACCAGTAGTGCATGTTCCGCAGATTCACATGACCATGATTTGTAAATGAAGTTTGGCTGTAAACAACGTGTTACTTAGGTATATTGGATTACCTTTCAACTGCTGAAGTGCAAAATGACAGGATACAATACGGGATTCAAAGTCATTCCTGTACAGCTCTTGGTACAGTGAGATATGGAAGGGATGAAACCTATGCGTATGCAAAATTCTGCTCACACTACTGCAGCTTATTTCAGAGCCCTGTGCAATATGTTGTACACTCACCTCAGGATTGTGCACTACAGCAGCCAGAACAGTAATGTCGTTTCCATTGCCAGTTACTGTCTTTGTACGTTGTGGCTTTGTGGGAGCCCAGCTTCCTGTTTCCATGAGTTTTGTGCAGATGTTGGCAATGGTACGAGGTGAAGTACACTGTTGATCTGGGTAGCATTTAGCATACAATGCCACAGCTGTGGTTGCATTGTGTTATAAATTAAAATAATATCTAGTTTTTCTTCATCACTGAAGACCGCCATATCGACCAGATGTTGGTAAATGTAACAAGCCACACGGAAGCAGGGTTTAACGTGTCAATACGAAAAGGAATATCCAGAACATATTAGGTTACAGTATGACAGCAGTGCAGCAGAGCAGATCAGGAGACACTAGTACACTGAAGCTAGAACGTGCTGAGCTGGTATTGGTTGCACAGTACTACATGCATTGCATTACGTCAGAAACTGATGCTGTTGCCATCCTCTAAAAGTCACCTATTTCAGAACATATGAGATTTAGAAACAGGAAATCAAGCATGTTATCACTAATTGTAGCTCTAGTTTTCATTTTGCTAGAATAAACATACATGTTTCATTTAAAAAAATGCAACTTTGTGTTGGAAGTATTATTTGTTTATTTTTATGGATTGTGCATACCTTCTCATTGTGTGAGCCCCTGACATAGGTACATTTCTGGCCAGTTGGATTTTTCATATTTTGTTTCATTTTAGAGATGATACAGGTGTCCCCCCAAAAAAAACACCACCAACGCTTAGTATGTTGTACGGGATGGCAAACTGATTGGTTTTCAAACAGGAACTGATGTCTGGAAATGCTTGGTTTGGATGCTGTAGCGCATCGAAGTGTGAGATGGGTGTATGTTCACATTTCGTCAATAAACCCAACATCGGTCTACAATACAAACAGGCTTTGAACTGTGTACATCCTATGTTATTGCAGAGCCTATATCGCTGGTGGTGAGCCTCATGCATATGACCCAATACGTGTGGTTGTCGAAGATTTTCAATCACTCAGAGCAGTAAGGTTCTCTGCCGATGTCACAAGAGTGCCATACACCATACTCTTCATACAACTCCACAGAAAATAGTCGAGAGGTGTCAGATTTGGTGACCGTGCTGGCCATGGAACTGGTCTACCTCTACCAGTCCATCGATTTGAATATGCTACTTTGACGTGATTCAGCACATTTATATTAATGTGTGCTGGAGCTCATGTTGGCCATTTCTGCAGCTGTGTACTAGTACATGTCGCACTACTGTTAAAAAACATTACTCTACTGGAAACTACACAAGTAACACAGTAGGATGTGCACCAAGGACTCAGTGGAGGAATTTAGTGCATGCGCAGGAATGTTATTATGCTCAGGTCGTTCTTCACAGGACACAGATAGCCATCATACTTTCCGTATTAAGTTACCAACATGAATGTTAACACATTGTCGCAACTATTTGTTCTTGAACGTCAATGCTTTTCAGCGTCCAAACTGTGCATTTACGTACAAGAGTCTCTATTTGAAAACTGATCAGTTTGCCATCCCCCACAACATACTGAGTGTTGTCTGTGGTTTTTTTTGGGGGGACACCCAGTGTGTGTGTGTGTGTGTGTATAATTTTCTTTTCCCCTTTTCCCTCTTTGTTTTTTTGATTTCCACATGCATAACAGTTTGAATGGCATTGATGAAGCTGGTGGCAGTGTGATGTGCCATACTGTTCATAGTTGGACAGTATAATTTCTAAACATGAAAAATTCTTTGTCAGTGGTCTTCAATCTTTTTTCTCCACATACCCCAAAGACATTTCCCATTCCTAGATCCTAGTGTTATCCTTAATTCAAATTATACATAACCACATCTAAAATAGATTATAACGTTTATAAGTTATTAAATACTACAAAAGGAGTCTTATGCTATAAATTCATAAAATAAAGACAGGAGGTATGCTACAGATAGCACTCATGCACACATGCACACACATACTTTCACTCATACACACACGTACTTTCACACATACAAAAAAAAAATATGAATTTGTATATGTTTCTAAGATATAGAATTGAAAATGTATAGAATGTGCTTCTGAATGAAACCACCTGATGGTGTATTTAAGCAGAGCTGCATGTCTAACAAGGAACCTATCAATAAGCTCACATCGCAAACACCTTGAAACTTTAGCTCTGTCATCTGTGAGCTATAAGAAGCTCTTGTTCGAAAACCGAGCTGCTGTTTTCGACCTGGAATATGTCGGGTCAAAGCAGTGGCACATTAGGAGCTGGACATCCCTTACCTGCATGTTTGCGTTGCGAATGCACAGAGATGATCATCCCGGCTAGTTACTTGCCCCGGGACGAAAGCAAAGCAGGAGTGACTGCAGTGATCAAAACATAAGTTCGTTTGGCACCATGCACAACAGTTGCATCATTTTCGCACTCTTCTTCACATATTCTCACACTTGTTTAGAGACAGAAATTAGCAGGTACAATGAACTCGAAGAGTTGTTCCGTTGTATGTATATCTGCAAACCATAAATATTTAACCATGTCCTGGAACCACAGAGATGACATTTGGTAATCAATAAATGACTGCATTTTACTTTCTCTATTACATATAGTAAGTAGTTGTATTGTATTCTACCCAAAAATTCAATGTCGGGATTTCACCATAAATATATGTTTAGAGGGCCCCTGAGTCCAGAAACATCTGATATATTGCACTCACATGACGGTCTCTACTCTTGTACTACTTATTCTTACAAACTGTTATTCCTTTATCTTCTTCATGTTAGTTGAGATAAACTTCTGCAGAAATGATCTAATTATGGAATATGGGAATATGGGAATGCAGTAGGCTTTGAGCAATGGCCAAATCTTTTAAAGGTGGTTGCTATATGAAGGCTTTAAAATCTTGTTCTCTTTGCACGGCCAAGATACAAAAAAGTGAATGACGATCTACCATTTGAGAAAAGTGTAAGTATTGAAAAACTCACACAAATATGTAATATCTCCGAAATGGTTCACTCAACAAAAAAATTCTTTCAGACACAGATTGTATGTTTTAACGAGATCTACATTTTGTTTTGTATTTACTCAGGGGTCTCCGTCTAGGGGATATGTGGATGGCAACCACAAGGTACCCAAGCTGAGCAGAACATTACTTCCACTTACTGGTGTTTTGCTCCTCACTGTAACTTTTCTATCTGACCTTACCTTGGTCATCTCTTGTTCTCTTCCGACCCCGATGCTATTAGGGTTCCCGAGGGCTAGGGAGTCTTTATTTTTCCAATCTCTCCATTTCTCTATAAAATATTAACCCTTAACATGCTGACCTGTCATGGCATGTAATGCATCCTCTGATTGGTAGTCAGAGGATATGGTCGGTGAATTTATTTTGATAACTCTCCCGGTCAGGTCGGTGAGACCTGTAAACCAACGACAGGTGTGGTCCTCCAGACATTCTGGGGGTTGTGAGAGAGCGATGTGACCGCCAAAACATTAAAATATGGTGCTCTCTTAAAAGCGGTTACTATACTGCTATTGCTCTATGAGTGAAAAATATTGTAGAGCAAGAGGATTAATAACTTCATTGTCAGAAATCCAGCATTAGCTAACAACATTTTTTGTATAGTAAGATTCAGTCTATCTCTTAAAGTGTACCATTTATGCAAAAGTCATCAAGAATAAATAGGACTTTGTGGGCTATAGCCAGAAAATTCAAAAGACACATTTCATTTGCTATAAAATATCTTAACCATATGGCATTTTAATCAAATCCTTAAGAGCCATTTTTGAAAAATTTTGCCTTGTAAAGGCTAGTTTAGGGTGGAGGAATTTTCTTCAAAATCTTTGTGTTTCATCCTTAAAAGATATTACACACACACACACACACACACACATGCACCCGCACCTGTGCGCACGCGTGCTTTGAGGCCCCCTGAATCCAAAAATGGCAGTTCTAGAACAAGATCCATGTGTTACCTTGCTGGCATCACCAAATGAAATCTGCTACTCACATTGGTCAGTGAGCGATGTTGCTTCCCACCTTCATTTAACCAGAAAGATATAGTGTTTTTTTTTTATACGGGGGGGGGTGTCAAAAAGTAACTGGAATTGTTATTTTACTGGAAAATGCTGCTCACATTTATTCAAAATCCATTACACACCTTCAAAGTATTCTCCCTCAGACACAATACGATCCAGCATTCAGTCCAATGTTCAAAACACTCCCTGAAGCCCCTTTTTGATAGTCTGTTGAGTACACCCGTAATTTTATTGTTTCTCGATCACTCTGAAAATGATGACACCGAAGCTCTTTTTTTACTGCAGGAAATAGTGGAAGTCACACAGGGCTAGGTTCGGTGAATAAGGTGGATGTGGCATCACCTCAATGCCTAATTCAATGATTGTTTCCTGAGTCTTGATGGTGCGATGAGCGGGGGCATTATCCTGATGAAGGATCCATCCCGTTTGAGCAAGATTTGGTCGTTTTGTTGCAATTTTCCTCCTTAATGGCCCCTTCAGTACCTCACAATAGTAATTTGCAGTAACAGTACGTTGCTTATCCACCACATGATCGTAAACAATGCCTTGCTTATTGAAAAATATAAGATCCATCGCTTTTCCTGCACTTTATTCTTTTTTATTCTTTATTGCTCATAAAACTTGTAATACAAGCTTGGAGCATTGCCAAATGCTAATACATGAATAAAAAGTACATTATAGGCACGTAATTAGAATAATAGTTAGTAAAAATAATCAATGTATCGTAATACGAACATGGAATATTGAATATACAAAAATACATTAACAGCACATATAGATTAATTTAACATCTCTTGTAGCCTATATGGGCACTTTTCATTTAGCTAATTCTTTAACTCTTTAGCAAAGGAGTTTTTTCTTGAGTGCTCTTTTATACTTTTTGGTAGGGCATTATATAGTATCATTCCCATTACAATTGGATCCTTTTTCGTTGAAGGCTTATTTAAGTGCACTCTATGGTAATTTTCATTCCCTCTGGTGTTATATGTATGAATATCTGTGTTTTTAGTAAGCGATTTATTTTGAGTCAGTATAATTACTTTGTATACATAAATAGCAACAATTGTCAATATGATATTCTTTTTAAAGAGTGGCTTACACGTGTCTGTAGTCTTCAGTTGAAAAATATGACACATGCATCTCTTCTGTAGCAATAGTATCCTTGGTTGATCTTTCGTCTTTTTGGGTCTTGGACTTAAAGGATGTTTCCATTGGGCACTTTTCTGCTTTGTCTCTGGGTCAAAATGATGAAACCACGATTTGTCGCATGTGATGACTTTGCCTAAAAACCCTGGTTCTCACTGAAGCCTTCCCTTCCATTGTTGACATGCCATCACACGGTGAGCCTTCTGTTCGTCACTGATCACACGAGGCACCCACTTTGCTGCAACTTTTCTATACTCCAGAACATTTCGTACAATGTCTTCAGCTGATCTGTAGGATATATTCATAATCTTGGCAATCTTTGTCAATGATAAACGACGGTCTTCCTGCAACATGACATCAATTGTGTTGACAATGTCTGTTTTCGAAGTTGATGGTTTTCTGGGACATGGAGCATCCCCAAGATCATTTTACCTCCCCAAAATCGTTTATGCCATTCAAACACTTGAGTTTTCCCCATTGCTTGCTATTTGTAGGCTTGCTGCAACATTTCCAATGTTGTTGCTGTTTTCTAGTGCCTTGCATCTGGCAATGAAGCCATTAGCATTCGTGCTTTCCAATACTTTTGAACTGTAGTTTCTTCTGATCTTAATGCTTCACAAGTCTTCAAGTGGTCTTCGTTCATTTCTGCTGGATCATTACACAGGACACATATTGGTGAGGATGAGATACCTATTCTGTAGAGATGACTTGCTAAGCAGTCGTGATTTGTCAATAGTCGGAAGGCTGCAACCGCTGTTTTCCTTGGTCTCTGGGGGATTATATCTGGGTTGGAAAGTAGTGTAATCCATTTTGTATCTTTGGCATTTGTTTCTATTTCTTGTAGGTATGAATGAGAAAATTTTTTAATGATCAAGCGTTTTATTGAGGAATATGAGAAATTGAATTTAGATTTTTGTTTTATTGTTGTGCCTTTCTTTGCAAGTGAGTCTGCAGCTTCATTCCCCATGACTCCACAGTGTTCTGGAATCCATTGGAGATGAACAGTCTTATTAACTTTTTGGAGTTGTGTTAACATTTTGTAACATTCTCTAATTTTTGTTGACTTCTTTGCAGTATTTGAACATATTCCCTGAATTGCAGCTTTAGAATCTGAAAGAATTACTGCCTTGTTAAATTTATTTAAGGGAAGATTTAATAATTGTCGGAGAGCAATGTGTATAGCATCTATTTCTCCATCATAATTTGTTGTGTCTTTGCCAACAGAATGATAAAAGGAAAAATGTGAACACGTAACTCCAGCTCCAGTAAGGTTTTCCTTGGAGGATCCATCAGTATATATGTACAGCCATTCTTCTGTGGGATACCTAGTATTGATTCTTTCCAGAGCTAGAAGTTTTTGTATTTCTTTTGGTGTGTCTGATTTACTTATTTCCTCTATTAATTCCAAACTGAAGGTAGGTTGTAATAATTCCAATGGATTTTCTCTTATAAGTAGATTTTCTCTGGTGTTAGGAATGTTCAATTTGGATTTAATCTGTGTTACCTTTTCTAGGAAACTACTATGAGTTTTAAGGATTGAAGGGGGGAAGTTCTCTTCTGTCCATTTAGAGTTTGGCAGTCGTAACATTTTCTCGTGTTGGAGCAATGCTTGTTCTTCTATTTTTGTTGTTATTGATGGGGTCCGTGTTAAGGCAAGCATGGCATCAATAGGTGTGGATTTAACTGCTCCAGTGATTAGGTGAAGAGCCTGATTTTGTATTTGTTCAAGTTTATTGATGTTAGCATTTGCTGCTGTTATTAAAGCTTCAGAACAGTACAAGAGGTTTGGTTTAATATACATTTTGTATGTTGTGTTAAGGACTCTCCTTGAGCAGCCCCATTTAGCACCAGCTAACCTTTTCAGGATTTGCAGTTTCTTTTCAACCTTTGTTGAGATGTTTGTTATATGTTTTTTCCAAGTTATCTTTCTGTCGAAAGTGATGCCTAAGTATTTGGCATAATCAACTGCTTTGAGTGGTTTACTATTATAATTTATGTTAATATTAACTGGTTTGTATTTTAGTGTAAATAATTCATAATTTGTTTTTTCCAAGTCATGAGGTTTTTGGAGCTCCATTCATGTACTTTGTTTAGGGCTGTTTCTATTCTGTCTTTAATTAATTCAGGTTTTTTTTGGAGAGCCTGAAGTCCAAATGACTACATCGTCAGTAAATAAAGCAATTTTGGTTTCTAAAGTTTTTATTATTGATGGAAGGTCATTTATATATATATATATATATATATATATATATATATATATATATATATATATATATATATATGTTAAAGAGTGTTGTGCTCAGAACAGCACCTTGTGGAAGTCCTCGGTGTGTTTGTTTATATTTGGAAATGTATGTATTATATGTTTGTGATGCAGTTTTGTCAAGAAGAACGCAAAATCTAATTTATGCACACTGCTGCAACTTGAGATCCATGTTGGGTACAGTAAACACGGCCTCACACTTCTTCTGCTACCCTCCAGCTGAGCACCTCCAGGCCAATGACATGTATGCCATTTCGTCACTCAAGGTCAGACCTCTCCAGTACTACCAATACCCATCTCATGCGCGGGCACTTTAAAATGCAAAAAAATAGTTCCGGTTATTTTTTGACAACCCCTTGTACTCAATGCTAATGTCTTCTATCTTTTTTCTGTGGACTGCAAACATAACTAGAACTAATGGACTTTGTTGGAGACTAGTCTGTATTATTAGTCAGTAGATCCCCAACACGGGATTCGAACCTGGTTCCATTATACCACTTGTGCTTGGAGGGCTAATGTCACATGCTGATTGTGAGAATGAAGATGAATTGTCACAACTGTCACTATCTGTTTTTGTTCTACTACGTCTACAGTTGTTTCTGGAATAACACCAAAACCTGTAGAATTTGTTTCTAACAAATTAATAATTAGCTAGTTGTAATTTCTTCCAAATGTATATTCCTGAAGAAAAACCATGTTCTTGGAAATGATGCAACCCGAACTCAAGCACATTAACTGGGTTCATGCTTCAATGTTTAAAGAAACACAAGACAACTGGTAATATCACATACATATATCCACGGCAAGCAGAATGTACAAGTTCTTCTTACATTTAATGCACATGCAGGAGACAATTGTCGCTCAGCAGGGTTGTCCAGTTCCTCCTCTACAGTGCTATGTTATATTTCCTACATTATGTTCCAAGATATTCACAACTCATTTTCAGGTACTCAGAGTTGAAAACAGCAGCTCGTTTTTGGTACATGAGCCTCTTAAAGCACAAAGATCACATGGTAGAAGTTTCAAGGTGTTTGTGCTATGAACATATTGATAGGTTCCTTGTAAGCATGCTCCAAAGTTCACTTGGTGAGGGGTAGTGATCAGGAATGGAGGTCACAAAGAGTGAACAATGCACATATGTAAAAATAGCATTTGTCCATGGCAGAAATGCATGAAAATGCCATATAATGGTATGGGAAGGACTGGATGTATGTGCCCTGCCCTATTGAATGGTGGTGAGGTGGACAGAGGTCTTCCAACAGGGATGAATTTTTAACTGCTGATGTGGCACGCAGTGGGCATCATGTGTCTACAGACAATGTATGGCAGATGGTGCTAAAACAGTGCTTATGCTATGATAGGCAATGGAGATTTGTGAAATTAGAATACCAATCAGGAATTTTGAAAGAAACGATACACTGCATTTTACAGAAGGACCTGACCATGAAAATCTGTGCAAGGTTGGTGCAAATCAATTGAAGTGCAGAAGTGGCAAGATTTCAGGGAAAAAAGACGATGCCTTGTTGAATTGCTTCTTTGCAATGAATGAAATTTGGGCAAGAATCTATGAACCAGAGCTCAAATTAACTTACAGTCCAGTGAATGGCATCACTCTGGGTAATAATGCAAACACACTCCATCAGCATATGAGGTGTGTTAAAAAAGAAACAGAACTTTTGCTACGTCATCTTTATTGCTTATTGTGCAACAGTTTAAGCACCGCCCCTCTCAAAATAGGCCCCTCTACTGGGAATACATTGTTTCCATAATTTCTTCCATTTTTGGAACGCTTTCTGTGGGATGACATACAGGTCTCTCGTTGCATTGCCCTGGATCTCTTCTATGGTTTGGAAACAACCTCCTTTCAACATGTTTTTCAGTGTAGGAAACAGGAAAATGTCTGTTGGGGCTAGGTCTGGGGAATATAGTGGGTGGAGCATGCAGCAGATTGTCATCTAAACCTGCCACTATGTGCACTCACTAGCTGCAGCGCACTATTTCAAAAGTTTAATTTCTTTTTGAACACACCTCATGTGTCACAGTCAAGGTGTGCTTGTGTAACATTGAGTGCATGAGGGTACCACTTTGAGCGTTTAGTATTGCAGATCTTAAACAAAAAAATTATTTTCTTGTTTAACGATGCTGTCAATTGCTAGGATCACATCAGCGTCGCCGGTGTGCCGGAATTTTGTCCCGCAGGAGTTCTTTTACATGCCAGTAAATCTACTGACATGGAGCTGTCATTTTTAAGCACATTTAAAAACCATCGGCCTGGGGCGGGTTTGAACCCGCAATCTTGGGATCCATAGGCCAGTTAGTGTCACAGTTGCACTTGGCTGTATGCTCCAAATGGCCACAACTTATCCCCATTGCATGGGAAACATTTTGTGAACAAATATTATTGTATTATAGATGTTGCAGACAAATTGAAAATATACATGACAATAGTCATATACATATGTATTTTCTTCAGCTCCAGCACAGTCATTATGGGCCTATGCATGACAATTCATGCAGTAAACCCACAATTCTCCTTTTTTGTCATTGGAAAATCTGCCATCTTAGAATAAGCAAGCTGCATCTTAATTATCAGGCTGAGGCTCATCAATGGGAAGTTTCAAAAAACAGTCTGAATAATCTTAAGGAAGGTTTACAGACCCATTGCTTGAATCATCGCTTTCCTCTGTATCCTCATGAACTTTTCTCCATGTCCAGGTCCTTTGTCACTACAAGTTCTGTGCCTCTATGTCCATATCCTTAGGTTATTCTTGCATTTTGTTGTTTCTTTGAGACCTCCAAATATGTTTTGTGAGGTGATCCTACATGTTTGAATTAATGGTTGGGGGGGGGGGGGATGTTTCTTTTTTTTTTATGGTGGGGGAAAAAGGCTACTTGTGCCCTAACCGCATGCATGCATGCGAGAGTAAGACTCACACCCTGGCTTCAAACCCGGGCAGCCTACTCACTAAAAAACCCAACCAGAAGACATTTCTTTGCAGAGCCGCATTAAGGCTTCTGCGCGTTCAATGGTGATTGATGAGAGGTGCCTGCCAGGGACAGTAACAGCTGCTAATTACAGAAGTGCCCTGTCTTGCAGGGAAGAATTTAATGAATGATTGTGCGTGTGATAGTCAGGTCCCACATTTGCACCCTGGTCAGTAACATACAGTTTCATGCTGGCATGCAGTGCATGCGAGCGCGTCAACAATGAAGTCCCGGGCTGCAGTCATGATCAAGTCCTGGCTACAGCCTGGGGAGTTGGAGGTGACAGTGATAAGGAAATTCATAGTAGTTTTACTTATTCTATGTTAGGCATCCCTAGTGGGAGCCATGTCAGTGCTTGGCATCCTCAGTGGGAGCCGTGTCTGTGTTTGAACATTGCCTTTCAAGTCCAGGTGTCGCCTGGTCATCTGGAGTGCACACTTGGCAGGCAGTCTGCCTGAAGTGCAAGTGCGAGCCAGTGCCATTCCCAAGGGGGCCCTCTCCCCTGGGTCCGCCTTGGCTAGGTAGTGCAAGGTCTTGGAGGGTGCTGTAGGAGATGGATGTCATGAGGGATGTCTGTAGCTTAGAAGTAAAGTCAGTAGATTAGGTTACTGTATGAGATTGTCAAGGAAATGGTTTATGGCATCATCTATGTCTGGACTGGTCAAGTTTCTGTCAAATAGGGGGAATGGGGAGATTTCCCCAGCTTATTCAAGAAAATTTCCTTACCTGCCAGGGAAGTATTTTGTCTTTTTACTGTATTTACTATTACTGCTCTTTTAAAATACAAGAAGACACGGAACACTTTCGATGCAAACTGTACATGGTACAAGTGCGAGTTGTGAGTAAGCAGAAGTATCATATCACAAGTAAGCTAAAGAATAAATAATTCTCAGGTCCATTAGTTAGGTTGGCATCAGGGTCACAATTCCAGTAATGACGATTGCAGCTTGCAGTATTCAGTACCGTTTCTTGCAAGTCATTCTATTTACATGTATAAATGTGTGACAAGAAAACAAAAAGTTACAGACAGTAATGACTGTGTATTCCAGTTTGAATCTGAGGATTCAAGTTCAAGTAATATTAATATTACAGCTTTTCAGGTAAAAACTACAGCACAATTACTACTGCTACCACTATTTCTACCATTGCCACCACCACCACCACTGCCGCCGCCACTGAAGTCTGATTCGAACACTAGTTGCAGGACATGCTGTTTCTCTTGTGGATGTTTTCTGCTTTGGAACAGGCATGGGGCAAATGTCTCTAGGGGAAATAGTGAGGGATAAGGATTGATAGGGTGGGTTGTGAACATCTAGGGATAGCAGGATCTTAATACACCTGAACTATAGGCTGAGCAGCTATGGTGGATGAGTTTCTGATCTTGCAGCCTGTTACTCGACGGCAAGAGTTAATGTCGGTGAAAATCATCCGATTGGAAGGCCAGATTCTTGTTATCCTAAAACTGTTTTCTGCAATGGCCCAGTTGTACACTGCAGGTAGGCTTTTTCAAAAAGCTCAGCAGTGTCATGTGGACCAAGGAGGTTTCCTTTGTGAACCATCTACTGCCGAATGTGTTCACTGTATTGAGTCTTAAGGGCACCCATAAATGTCTGGTCCAATGGTTGGAGCTTATGGGTGTTTTGTGGTGGCAGGGAAAATATGTGAACGTCTTCTAGTCATCTTGATTACATCAATATTTCTTGTATGGGAACAGTGATCATTGAGGTTCACTAGAATTGGGGACTCATGAAAATACTTTGCTGCTCTTTTCAGTCCCATTTTGTTCTCCCATAGAGCCATAACGGCTTATTTCATGTCCTCTTTTTCCCACGACTTCCTTTTTCTACAAGATTTGGTCTCAGGTGAAGTTCACTGCATCTAAGAGGTAAAAAAGTGTTTTCTAGTCAAACTACAAAACTTGTTGTATGCATGTAATGTGGAACCTGTGTTCCTAGCTGACCAAAGTAAAGAAGTCCAAACAGAGCTTTAATTTTAACAGCATTGCATCTCTTTCTCTATTGAATTTGCGTTGAATGGATGAGATGTATATGTTCGTGCAGTTCACTATTTCTCTGAGAATGTCAGGATTTATGAAACAAAAGCAAATTCCCAAAGGTGATTTTGCTTCAGTTTACAGCCTGGCAGATGACTTATAATATTGCATGATCTTGTCCTAACATTCCTTGGAAGTGCAGACTTTTTCCATAAGGTGCCATCCTTTCTTTTGAAATATCCCTGCGATGATGACGAAACATCCTCTTCATTATCACTACTGTCAGCCTCTTGCTCTGTATCTGTCTCTCTGAAATGTGTTCATTTTGGTCCTCAGACTAGTTATTTATCTCGTATTCAGTTGCACTACCATCTAGATAGGATCCTGTGTCTTTGTTTTGCTTGAATCTGTAATCCATTTTTCCATTTAAGCAATTACATTAGCACACTGTGGCGGTAGAATTTTTATAAATCGGAGCCTTTTAACTCGCCCCATGTTGCTGCGTCATTTGCGGCGATAGGCTCTTGATGTGGCAGTTGTATTTGTCACCTCAAGTAAAGGAGCCAATATATTTTAACTCATGTTGGCCCTGCATTTGGAAGTCTAAAATATGTATATATTTTATATATATTATAGAAATGCAAACTTCACTATTAATTTGCCAGTCAGCTAGTCAGCGGGGTCTCATCCCAGAGTTTTACAGGTGCAGAGGAATTACTCGGGATACTCCAATAAGAATCCAATTATGACAAATATTTTTAATAACATCGTCCACTAGTAATACACCCCTTGTATATTGAAAAAAAGTTTAAGCAGTTATTATTGTAACCATGACAAACAAGTGAAGCACGATATTTCAGTGGTTTTTAAGTTAAATATTTTAGAGGGCTTGGACAAGAGAAAGCTTCAACATGCATGGGGTGTTTTTTACCCAGACACCAGAGAACATGTATTTACTGAGTAAGATAATGCGTGAAACTGCTCGACTTACACATTTTTGTAAGGAGGAACTGTTGGTTGAAAGGTACATGTTACAAAATTTATCTAACACTGTTACCAATGAATCAAAATTATAGTGAAGTATATTTTACCCCATGCGTGTACTTAAGGGTTAATGGTATGCAGCAGTAGAACAGCACTTTGTAAATAAGTGTTAGATTGTAAGTGTAGGCTTTCATGGCCAGAATTGACAATTGTAGAAGAAACTTATGGGCTGATTTGCTGTGGTCTTTTCAGCTTACATTTTTAGTAAATAAGTTTTTAGCTGTTTTAACTCTCATTGTAGTTCTTTTAACTTTCATCTTTAGTTATTTTAACATTCCCTTTTTAGGGGTGAGTTTTTGCTTTTCTTGTTTTTATTTTGGTCTTTGGGCCCTAACGACCCTATGTCAACAGGTCCTTAAACACTACTCACTCACCGTGGCCTGTTGGAATAAGTATGTCCAGATGTTTTGTGGATGAAATGTGTGGACATACTTACTCCAGCAGACCATAGCAAACCAGCCCGAAAGTTTCTTCTATAATTAAGTGCTAGAATGTAAATACAAACTCATTGTGTTGTTGGTTTTATTTTATATTTAACAAAAACATATTGCTTATACAGTGACATTATAATATCCTTCACTTCTTCCACCAGAGCTATGTGGAAATAGGGCACTAATTTCAAAGTGTTCCTTTTTTTTCTCTAGTTGTTACAGATCCAGTGGGTGATGTTGTTTCTTTCATTGGCAGTTATGAAGAAAAGTATGGCAATAGACATCCTACCTTCTATAGGGGATCATATTCGCAGGCTCTGAATGAAGCCAAACTAGAATTGAGATTTTTGTTGGTGTACCTGCACTGTCAGGACCACCAAGACACATCAAAATTTTGCAAGTAAGTGATTTTACAATACTTCACAAACCGCATCTATCCAAGCTTTTAAGTGTGTATTCTGTATACCTTATATTTATTTCATGCTTTGAAACTTATAACGAACCACAAATGGATATTTATTTCATGCTTTGAAACTTATAATGAACCACAAATGGTATTCATCTCCGAATGCAGCAAAATACACTGTGATTGTAGTGTCATATGTTGGAACCCTAGTAGAATATAGGAATTGCCTGCCCACCAGAAGAATGCCAGCTGGAAGAATGTGCTACGTAAACATGCCTATCATGTTCATGCATGCTAGTGATTCACATATCTGTGTTGCCAATTAGTGTTAGCCAAAAGTCACCAAATCTTAAATTAAAATTCACTAAAAAGTCGCTAGATGGAAATAAATACTATAATTAAAAAGTATTTGCATAATATTTAATAATTTTAAAAGAAAATTACACTTCTGTAATTAGAAGAAAAATAATTATCTTCTAGCTGCTCCCCAAGCATCTCCACAGCAAATGACGAAGGTTGCACAGGGCCATGTGTACACTTGTATTGCATCAATTTTACGCCCCACATTTTGTGGCCTTTTGACCAGTAAAATGTATTTCATAAAATCCTAACAGCATTTCTGCAATACAGCATACCCAGCTACCACAGTTGGAGCATTAAGCTGATTATTTAGCTTTGACAATGTTCAAGTGAGTAAAAAGCCTTCCTATTTCCACATTGCAACGTGGAAGAGAGGGAATTACGATTGCCAAATTTAGCTGTTCTTGTAAGTGAGTTTGATGTCACTGCGATTGTACTTGTATCCAGAACTCCACTGTACGTAAATGTTTTGGCATTTTTTAATATTTAACTTATACCATTGATTCTTTATTCCACTTTTCAGAAGGAATTCAATTGCAATCCTTGTCAAGGAAAATAATTTTTACAGTGTATTTATTTTGTTTGATATTTAAAAACCCAATTATTCCTCCGCTAGCAAATGTATTGAGCCAAAAATTTGAATCCTCCAGAATTGTCTCTAAATTTCATCTGAAATCATCAGAAAAGTCACTAGTTGCTATCTTTGATTCTGTTGCTATGTAACTTCAAAAGACTGCAGATCTAGCAACAAGTCGCTGAGTTGGCAACTCTGTCACAAACACACGCTTAATAGCAAACAAATTGACTGCATGAGCAGATTAACAGTTCAAGTAATTCAAAGAAAGGGGATGATAACTAAATACTAGCTGTTCTCTGTTCTAATACTTATGTCCAGATGTAAAGTAACCGTTTTATTTCTTCTTGTAGTGCAAATTAGTTTCAGTTGCTATTTATGAGTGTATATGTTTAATGGAAGACTCAAGTTTATTTTGTACCAGTTGTATTTATGTATGCGTAGCTTTAAAATAATAAAGTGTATATATATGTGTATAATATGTATAATATATGTGATAAATATGTGATAAAAAAGTGATAAATATGTTTACGTTCGAATACTTATGTCGGCCACTGTATTTGGTCCTTTTAAAGCACACTGGGATTTGTCCTTGCATATTCCTTTCCTCTATCTTGCATCCCTCTAAATACTGGTGGTTGATAAGGGGGGAAGGCTAGTGAATATAATATGTAAAGTGGTTTCCGAGGCTTAAGGGTGGCATTGTGGCCGAGCGACTGTTCGCCTACCACTTAGGCGGCCGGGTTTGATTCCAGGGACCTGCATGTGGTATTCGTGGTGGATGAAGTGGTGCCTGGGTGGGTTTTCTCAGGGTTCTTCAGTTTCCCCTGTCACTCATTCCACCAATTGCTCCATCATCACCTTTTCGTCCATAGATTTTTGCCTGCATTTCATATCATCCTCTTCCTCATTGTCATACCTGATGCTTGGCTGACCACCCATTTCCAGGTATTAACTCTGTCCAGTCCATAGGTTCCCGTGTTCCCCGGCAGGTGTCTGACCCTAGGCACTGGCTTGTAAGTCCCTCAGGTAAAGAAGAATGTTTCTGAGGCTTAACATTTGGTTTTTTAGATTTGTTTCTTTTTATGATGAGCAAGGAGCTGGTCTGGAGGACCGGGTTATTTTTGTTTGAGGTCTTCCTCTAGCCTATAGCAATTCAATGTTCAGCTACAAGGCAGCAGTACCCGTTGGTCCACAGGAGGTATTTGATTTCATCCTACCACCCATATCTGGGAGGCCTTGCCCTATTCGCCACCTGGGGATGCATCCTCTAAGCTTTACAGGTTCCCGTGAGCATATTATAACGTCCCATTGCAATAGTTATGCAACATTTTGGATGAAACACCTATTAAAAAGAAAATAATAGCATCAATAAAGGCATTATATGAAGAAAATATTTCAAAGGTTAAATCGGACATAAAATTACAGAAGGAGTCAAAGTCACTAAAGGACAGGGATGTAGTCTCTCCCCAACACTATTTAAAATCTACCTCCAACATGTATTAAGAAACTAGAACAGAAAACGTCAGAGTATGGGAAAGCTAATTCAAAACACATTCATTTATTCATTGAATTTCACAAATGATCAGGTAATACAATATCACGACGACATAGAATACATGGCAAGTGAATTAAAGGAGGAATATGAAAAATGGGGTTTGCAATATAAATGTAAATGAAACAAATTACCTATGTACATTGGAGAAGTAGAACCCTTGAAATTTGAAGTTTGTCAAAAAATTTCACGCTGTTTGGAATGCACTTACTTAGATACTAAAATTGATAAATTTTGAAATAATACAATGGAAATTAAAAGTAGAATTACCCAAACCAGGAAAGCTATAAACTCCTTAAGTTCATCTTGGTGGAATAAAAATATAACAAAGAATAGAAAATTGCAGATTTACAGAACTGTTGTACAAGGTATCCTCGTATGTGGATCAAAAGTTTGGCAATTATCACACAAGGAAATCAACATTTTAGCTACTGAAATGGATGTAAGATTTGAAGCTTTCACGGTGAACGTTAGTGATGAGAGCTTCACGGGTGATCAGCCATGTTAAATTTAAGAAGGTCGAGCTTTCGGCCATTATACACTCCATGGCCATCTTCAGGACTAAAATGATGAAAAATTCTCTTCAGTTTTCAAATATATACTATGGTTAGCTTGTGTTGTCCTAGCCAATGCACGGGTGGTGGTTTCTGAGGTACATCATTTCGCCGAGGTACATCATAACATCACCACAAGCCGGGCACAACGAATCCTACGATGCGCCAGTCTTGCATTGGTAAGAGAAAGAATACACTACACCTACTGCCTTCTGGACCGCATCTCCAGGGAACTTTTAACACTTCATCTTGGCATATTTTCTGCGCTACGGAGTCTAGACAGGGAATGGATTGACGCATCCATGGCCGCACAGTACTGGCGCCACCAAAAGAAAACCACAGATAGGCACGTGAAGAAGTTCAACAGGATCCACTACACACAACAGGACAACACTCCTCTGGACCAGTCCAAGCTGGTAATTAATCTCACCGAACGGACACTAGATCAACCAACCATCTCAGTTCTTTCAAGAGGACTCAACTTCGCGCCGGCACCGAAGTCTATACCAACTCGTGACTTCATCAGTGGCACAGAGCAAGCATTAAGCCGCCTTCCGGCGGACGTAGCCGAGGAAATACGAACAGAAGTCAGTCTCACATTGATGAAAGCTAAGAAACCAAGATCAAACATTTCTTCTGCAGAATCCAGAGCACTAAAAACACTACGACAAGACGCGTCCCTAACAGTACTTCCAGCAGATAAGGGCAATGCCACGGTGATTATGGAGACCACACATTACGACCGGAAAATTAAGTTACTACTCAAAGACTCTTCCTTCAAGAAACTGGACAAGGACCCGACGGCCAGGATCACCAAGATCACCACCAAGCTCATCAAACACTCCAGCCTAACCACCGAAACCCAAAAAAGCACCATCCCGCACTCAGCTACTCCACCCAGACTCTACGGACTTCCGAAAATCCACAAACCTACAATACCACTCCGACCCATTGTAAGTGCTATAAACTCACCCACATACCAGCTGGCCAAACACCTCACCACTCTATTGAATCCACTAGTGGGCTCCTGTCATCATCACATCAATAACTCCAGCCACTTCATACAAAAGATCTCAACCATGAGATTGGACCTGGGGGATATCTTGGTGAGTTTCGATGTTGAATCCCTCTTCACCAGAGTGCCTCTAGAAGACTCACTACATCTCATAGCGGAACAATTTCCGGAGGACATCACACAACTCTTCAGACACACGCTCACGTCCACCTACTTCTGCTACAACGGCCAGTTTTACGAACAAACTGACGGAGTGGCCATGGGTTCACCATTATCACCGGCCATTGCCAATTTCTTCATGGAAAACTTTGAACACACCGCACTGGACACCGCTACACACAAACCAAAAGCTTTCTATAGATACGTCGATGACACTTTCATCATCTGGCCACACGGGACAGAAAAACTTGTCTTGTTTCTGGACCATCTCAATAGCCTACATACTAATATCAAATTCACCATGGAAGTGGAGAACGACAACTCCCTTCCCTTCCTGGATGTTCCAGTGTACAAAAAACCGGATGGCAGCCTGGGACACACGGTCTACAGGAAGCCCACACACACCAACAGATACTTGGATGCCTCCAGTCACCATCATCCCTCTCAGAAGAAAACAATCATTTCCACTCTGTTCCACCGAGCGTTTGACATAGCAGACAAGGACCACATACACCTAGAACTTCAATACTTACAGGATACCTTACGCAAGAATGGGTATAGCAACCAGGACATCAATGAGACCCGTAGGAAAGTAGAACGCAGCAGGAAGAACCCGCTACTGCTCACGCAAGGGAAGGATAGCCCTCAAGAGAAGGCCTACATACCCTTCTACGGCTCTGTCTCCAATAAGGTTTCCCGTATACTCGCAAGACATAATATCAAAACCTTCTTCACGCCCCCTAAGAAGATCTGACAACTCCTCAGGCCGTTGAAAGAACCACTTGGGCTTAAGGTCCCGGGAATATACAGGATTCCTTGCGAGTGTGGGAAGGTGTATGTGGGTCAAACAGGACGCACGATAGAGGAAATATGCAAAGAACATCAACGGAGCATCAGACTTCTCCAGCCAGAAAAATCAGCAGTAGCCCAACATTGCATAGAACAGGTCCACAAAATAAATTTCCAAGACACAAAAGTACTAGAACACGCAGAAAATTACTGGGACAGACTCATCAAGGAGGCCATCCACATCAAATTACACCCCCACAATTTCAACAGAGAGGGCGGACTCAAACTAAGTTCCGCGTGGACTATAGCCATCAGAAACACTGCACAAAGTATGTACCCGCGGGAAAACACTGCAGCCGAGCCTACAGCAGGCCCAATCAGAAACCACCACCCGCGCATTGGCTAGGACAACACAAGCTACCCATAGTATATATTTGAAAACTGAGGAGAATTTTTCATCATTTTAGTCCTGAAGATGGCCATGGAGTGTATAATGGCCGAAAGCTCGACCTTCTTAAATCTAACACGGCTGATCACCCGTGAAGCTCTCATCACTACTGAAATGGATGTTTTGAGAAGATCGGCTAGAAAATCAAGATTAGAAAAGGTTCAAAATGAAACTGTGAAAGAAATTATGGGAGTTAAAGAAGACTTGGATATTATTGAACAAAAAGGATTATGTTGGTATGGACATGTTAAAAGAATGCCAGATAACAGACTACCTAAATTAATAATGGATTGGGCACCACCAGAAAGAAGAAAGAGAAGACGTCCAAAGAAGACCTAGCTGGAAGTTGTAACAGCAATAAAATCCAGAGTTGGAAGAAGAAATGTGGGAGGATCGAGAGGAGTGTTGTTTGGGTACCGGAAGATGACAACGGCTGTTACGACACCAGAAGTTAGAAGTGGTTTCTGGAAATAGATGCACAACAGATTAATTTTTGCCCACTAGGAGAAAGCAACTAAGATGACATTAAAACTGAAAACAGTAACATTTGAAATATAGATATGACAATAGTTGCCTAACTATATATATGGTGCTCTCTAAAAAGCGGTTACTATTACTGCTATTGCTCTCTTCAATATCATCAGTGAAAAATATTGGAGAGCAAGAGGATTAAGGAGTTCATTGTCAGAAATCCAGCATTAGCAAATAATAATAATAGTTGCCTAACTAAAAGAATGCTTAAAAGAAATTGCAATAACCAAGAAGTATGGAGGTAGAGGAGAAATGACAGGAATATTGCAGCAGAGTATACATTATCATCTATGCGAGAAAGATTATGATTTCCACTGGAATTTAATGCTGTATCTGTATGTTGCCATAGTAGTTTAGTGGTTAGAACAGCTGTGCATAGAGCGAAAGATCCATGATTGAAATCCCAGCTAAGCCATTGAATTTCTCAGTTCTGATTTTACCTTTCAAAGTTTGCATGTGTTAGAGCAGTCAATTTTGGAAACTGTAATAAAAACCTTAAAAGCTCCAGACTTAAATACTTACAAATTGTAAGTCGCTGTTGGGGTATGTGATCTCAAATTTGAGATTTCCATGTAGTCTATTGGGAAAATGCGAGTCAGTTGGGGAATTAAATGTCATGCCAGCATGTTGCCATGATAGCGCAGTGGTTAGTGCAGCCATTGTGGGAGATCTGTGCCTCAAATTCCAGCTATGGCATTGAAATTTTCAGATCTGCTTTTATCTTGCAATTTTTGTGTGTCTGTTTTGCTTTTGTTTTTGTTTTGTTTGTCTTTTTTTCTTTCTCTCTTGGTAGCTTGGTTTTCCCCTTATTCTAAGGGTGGCCATTGGTTTAGATGCTCTATCCCTTGAATATAAAGACCTTTGAATTTGACAGTCTGGCATTATGATGTGAGCTATTGATATGCAAAATGTCATAGATTTGTTGACTTTACATCATTTAAAGTCACCAGGCATTTTACATGTCGAGCATGCAAAAAGTTTGTACATTTCTGAGTGCCAATATTGTATTGTATTTACTAGTAGGAAATTGAGTTATAAAACAAACAATTAGAAAGTGAAAAGACTTATTTAAGCACACAATGGCCTCAACAGAACCATTTAAACCCTAAAGTTTATGTACCTGCAAGAGAAAGCCTATGTAGCCAATATAATGGCTATGATTAACACCAACTATAGTGATACCGTGATGCTGGCAGTGGCAGCACGTCTGAGAGGTCAAGGTATTTTGTTTTTGAAACTGTTTTAGTTTTTAGGCTCTACTTATATCTGTAGAAAAAAAAATGTAATTGTGTTGTTTAGCTGCTGCATGCAAAGGGTAACAAAGGTATATCTACAACACTGCTAGTATTTTTGTAAGAGCTTTGTAATAAAAATTTGTCATAAATTATTACCCTTATCTACCCAGTAGCATAATGCGTATTCAAGACATGCAGTTCTCATACTCGGCTTAAATCTAAGAAAACAACATATTAACACACTTCTTGCTTCTTTAACCATCAAAGTCAATGGGTGGTATAAATAAAAGCAAGCAATAGCTTTTTCTCACTAATTCGGAGCAAGAGGTTGGTTTCGTATAAATAAAAACCTTCTCCTCCATCTCCTTGCAAGCTAAAGCTTCCAGACCTTGACCGCGGAGCTATTGCTTGCGAAATGTTATAAATAAAAACCTGCTTTCCTCGCTCCGACGGAGCTTTTGCTGGCTTTTTCTGAGGTAGCTATGTAAGTACCTCAGCTTGCTCAATCAGTTAGTACCATGGCCAGGATTTCCTGCTCTCACTGTTTTAAAACAACTAGCTTATTGCCAATTAGTTTCAAATCACTTTTGGACTTAATTCTTGTTTTTAAGTTGCTTTTTTTTAGTATTTGCATCTCGCTGATGGATGTTTTAAACTCTTCCTCCAATTGTTGCTTTACTGTAGCTACTGCTAAACTTTTGCGCTTACTTTCTGACAACTGTGCTTTTAATAGAATGTCTTGATTTTCCTTTAATAGATGAATAAAGCGCCTCATAAATACACTGCTTTCTTCAACCATGGTGACTGAAATATGTGTTGTAAAATATAAACTACTCTTGGAGATATTTGCTGCTATATCAGCTCCGATGATACAAGGACATTTTTCTGAGGTGTTGTGATCTTGCCTGGCTAGAATGCGAGTGATGTCATAGTGATCCACTTTCATTACCGGAAACCTGATAATGGAATCAAAACATATACGCAGGTGCTTATACAAACATGCAGCACGTATGAAGAGCATAATGCTCGTACAAATCAAGGTCAAATTATATCTATAAAATAAGCCTATATGAAACTCTTTCACAAAGTAGGTATAGCTTTAATTCAGATAACACTTTTAAAAGCTTAGAATTGCCTATTTTGATGTTCCATGAATTGTAATTGCCCAGTTCTAGAGCAGATCAACAGAACACCAGTAAAAGTAATCTTTCAGTATATCACTTGTAATAGACGCAGGGCATCAAATTATGGGAATCTGGGTTTAAATTTATAAAAGGATAATCGCCATGTGTTGGAAGTTCGGATCAATCCCAATTATTGTTTCATTTATCCCTGCCCCCCCCCCCCAAAAAAAAAAGAAATTGACGTAAACTGTGTGCTTTAATCAAACTGCGTAAGCTTTCACGGCCAGTGTCATAATGTAGAAACTGATTATCCGGGCTTGTGGGCCGTGGTCTAGTCAGGAAACTCCTTCCAGACGTTTTGTCCGAAGCTGCATCGAACATCCTCAGTGGCGTTGCCTTAACACTCTCTTAGTCTCGGCGATGACTGACACGGAGCCTTTTGGCTTCACAGGCTTTATACGTTTGGCGCGGGTGGGCGGAGCTAGTTCCTGGTTGCTCCGGTCTTGGCTTATTGGTACGGCTGCTGCGGGGGCGGGGTTGCTGCTTCTATAGTCTATGCTGATGTTGAGGCTGTTGGCGGTGTATGGTCCTGGATTTGTTGACGGTCAGGTTTCCTGCGTGCTTTCTGTAGGCACGCACACATAGACTTCTCTCTCTCTCTCTCTCTCTCTCTCTCTCTCTCTATTCAGAAAGGCTCAGAAGCTGTATTTCTGCTTTAATCTCGATATCGAATTATTGGGCGGAATGCAATAATTCCTAAATTTCCACGAAATGAAACTTCATCCGGTATAGCTTTAATTTATGATAAAGTCATATAATCTTGGAATTAGTCCCCACACACTCACTATTGGAATTTGTTATTGATAGTTTATATGTATATATGTAAAGGATATCAGTATAACGGTGCAAACACACGAGTACAAATTATCTACTTCCATATATCAGTTGATACATACATACTATAAAATTAAGAAAATCACTGATGGATGAACGTTATCGGTGGAATGCCAGGCGAATCTTAATTTCTATTTAATTTGCCAAATTTTTCTTACATTTTCGTTCTTTAAAATTAGTATCTCTATCATGTTTAACATGAATAAGTTTATGGATATTTAAATGCAGCAAATATTTAAATCCCCTCCAGACATGAAAAACGTGTGTTTGTTCACGTGGCCTGGTGAAGGTCACGGAGCTAAAGCTGTGTGTTGGAAGCAAAAGCTGGCGGAAGAGGGGAAGTTTTTATTTATACCAAATCACGACCTTTTGCTTACTCTGAACTTGCTTACCAGCTTCAGCTCACAAGCACTAGCTAGTTTTTATTTATACCACCCAATGTCTCAACCTACTGCAAGCTGAATATGTGTATTGGTAGGGTATAACTTAAAAAATCCCCATACAAACTATTTTGAATGCTGTCTACGCTAAAGAATCTGAATTAGTTGCATAGTTTTACATATGACATGACAATTAAGGCTGGTTCACAACCACCTGGTAATGGTAACAAGAACAGCATTTTGGTTCGCAACAGCCCAGCAACAAGAACGGGAAGGCATATTATTGATCAGCTTATTGATAGAAAGTGGAGGTTGATATCGTGCATTGGGAATTCATTTGTTTCTTACTGAACAGTGATCTTTTCTCTAGCTTACCACTAGATAGAGCTGTAGCAGCTGTTTCATGTCAAGACTTCCTTGAATAATTTCTACAGTGAAAAGTGTAATATGCACAATATGAATCTAACATGCCATGTCTGGCAACAAGAACAAGGAAGTTAATACTTGGCTAAGTCTTCTTTCCCATTCCCAGGGCCTGGGAAAGCTTTCCGTTGATTGTGAACATTCCTATTTGGATACACGTATTTCAACTTTCTCTTTCAGGTTATCATTACTGTTAATGGTGGTTATGAACCAGTCTTTACCATTTGACTCTGATAAAGTATAACATTACAAGCATATACAGAGAAAATTCCTCATTTAAGCTATCAATCCATTATGTATTAAAGATCACATGATAAAAGTAGATTTATGCATTAAACTGTAGCCTGAAACATCTTTGCTAAAGAGGTATGCAACACTCATTAACAGTTATCATCCTTTTGATAACCTAGACATTGTATTAGAACTCTGCATTCAAGCTCTCTGGATAGCTTAACAATTAAAAGGAATGGTAAATTCAGTTTTGATGAGAGGCAAAATCAGCACTGAAAAATTCAATGCCATAGCCAGGATTTGAACCATGGATCTTCTGCTTTACACGCGACTACTCTAACCACTAAGCTACCATGGCCAACTTTCCAGTATGACATTAAATTCCCTAACCGATTTGTACTTTCCTGGTAGACCACAGGAGAATCTCACATCAGAGATAAATACCCCAAGGGTGACTTACAATCATAAGTGCTTTATTTCCCAGGTTTAAGTAACTTGTAAATTCAAATTTTTCCACCTGATTCCACCTCTTCAACATTGCCCACACATGACTTGTGTCTTTAAAAATACCAGCAGTAAGTTGGTTGGTATAAAAAAACAATTACAGTTTTGATATTTACTAAAGAACTAAAATTAACTCCTTAAAGACTGAAAAACCTTCAAAGAGTAAGTGAAATACTTCAGGTCATTAATTGTAGATAAAGCTTGGACAAGATGATGTTACAGAATCAGACAAGAAGCCAACAACACTCATATTGCATTTGACAATCAAAAGTTAATACAGAATATGTTAAGTATTCAGAAGATGAGTCTTTCTGTACGTTCAAGGGGAAAAATAGTACTTTGTGTTTTGTCCATTCTTTTTCACATTTTTCCGCCTTTTCCTTCATCTCCTCCATTGTTTAGTGAAGCACATTTCGTTAAACGGGGTTTTAATGTACATCAATTTTCTCTGAAACAGCTTCTGGGTACTGTAAAATAAATGGTGGTTTAATTCAGATCTAATTCACTTCATATAAATGGAAACTACAGAACTTGTTAACAAATATTACTCTTTGCAAACTATACTGGAACTTGGAAAGGGTAGAATGAGTCTCAAAAATTCAATGCCATACCCGGGATTTGAACCATGGATCTGCTGGTTACCGTCCGGCTGCTCTAACCACTAAGCTACCATGTCCAACGTGCCAGTATGACATTACATTCACTTGCATTTTTCCTGGTAAACCACACAAGGAGATCTCACTTCCTATGAGATAACATACCTTGAATTGAACTTTTCATTTCCAGTTTTTTGAGTTGAATTTTTCAGCCTCATTCTGCCCTTTCCAATCCTATCCTACACATGGCTATTGTGTAGAAGAACAATTAATTATACTGGAACTTTCTCATTTTCAGGAACACCCTGCCAGATCCAAATGTAATTCAGTTTATTGATAATGGTATGCTCTTCTGGGCTTGTTCAGTGACTTTGCCAGAAGGATATCGTGTTTCGCAGGCATTGCGAGAAAATGGTTATCCTTTCCTTGCCATGATAGCCTTGGTTGATGGAAGAATGACAGTAGTCGGAAGGTATGCTACATTATGCCATGAGTATTTGGAGAGTAGCGATTGGAATGGCTGGTGTTACCATTATTGGTGACTGGAGAATCATAGCCTCAGGCCATATCACATCATTCTATGTTACAATTTTACATGGTGGGAATGTGATCTTTAGGCTGGATTCATAGTATGTTAATTAAGGTATAGCAGCTGAATAGTAGTAGTAAATTTCATGCAGTATGTTTACATGTCGTTCTTATTGGCATAAGGAATCGGCTTGGGCTGTAAAGCAGTTTGTTTTAACAGAGTGTCCTGGGTTTTAAAACTTCAGGTTGAAATATGATCCATACATTGATGAATAAAGGCCGGTTCACAGCCATCTGACAACAGGAACCATAACTACAACACCAATGGGAAACAAGGCAGCATTCAATATTTTGGTTTACAACAGACTGGCAACAAGAACAAGATACATTATTGATTAGCTTATCGATAGAAAGTGGAAGTCAATATTGTGCATTGGGAATTCATTTGTTTCTAACTCACCAATGATATTTTTTCCTAACTTGTGACTAGTGAGAGCTGTATCTTGGTTTGTCTTGTTTGTCTCGGTGGGGATTCCAGCTCGTCAACCAATGGCTTATTGTGCATCAGTCCCTGGGAGGAATGATATGAGAGTACCCTACAGGCAGCCAGAACACATCACAGGCAGAGCTACTATGGGGATCCCTAATAGGTGCAGGGAGTTCTTCAGCCCAGCAGAGAGTGTCACCAACCAGGTCCAGCTGATCAATCAGTCCCCTGGTGGGTGGCCAGCCAGCCACAGTGCCTCCTCTGAGCCGAACACTGTATTTCCATAGTGCAAGCTCCACTACAGCCCAGCCCACCAGTGACTCTGCTGACTATTACAACCTGGAAAGACTGGATAGAGAGAGATGAAATAAATGAAATGAAATGGAGTGATTCAGGGGATGTAAGCTAAATATCCTTCCCAGCATTTGCCCAAGTGACTTGGGAAAAAAATTTAAAAACCCAGGTCTAGAAGGTTGGCTGCAGGAGTTGAACTTACGACCTCCCGAATGCGGACCACAGATGTTAGTGCCTGAGTCATCCCGCTCGGTTAGAGAGAACTCTACCAGCTGTTTCATGACACAGCCACCTTGAATAATTTCCACAGTGGAAAGTCTAATATGCACAATATGAATCTAACATGCCATGCCGAGTAACAGGAATGGAAAATTAAAACTTGGGCAAGTCTTCTTTCCCATTTCCGGGGCCTAGGAAAGCTTCCCGTTGGTTGTGAACACTCCCACTTGAATACATGTGTTTCAACTTTCTCATTCTGGTTATTGTTGTTATTGCTGGTGGTTGTGAACCAGCCTTTTATGTGAAGAAGTGGGAAGTGCTCAAGTTAAGCATTATAAGAACCGCATTCACATTCAGTGCTCAGATAGAAAAGAAACCCTTGACCAGTAATAATTTTCTTTTAAATCTTTACCAACATTTTTTATTTATAAATATATCTTGTGTGAGCAATTGCTTATTTCAAACACTGACATGACAGTAGGTTGTTCTCTGCTGGTATCTACAGGTCATATTTGAGGCAGGTATATTCTCCGGATGTTTTCTCTCACTACCTCTTCAGCCAAGCAGTAGACGTCAATTGAGCCATTTGTTAAACAATCACACTTAATCTGCATAAGCACAATTAAGGAGCATTTTAATAACAAAAGTTAAAACTCTGTTTACCCTTACAGACACTTTTTGCTCCACAAACTTGTCAACTAACAGTACATCGTCCTTATCCTCAGCTGATCGTTTGATATTCCCTTGTCATTCGGTCTGCTGACATTCCCCCTTGATGAGTCATATGATGTCATCTATGCCAGTGTTTCAAAATTCATGACTGCAAATTTTTGTTAATATATATAAAAATTAGTTCCTGTGATTCTTGGCTGGTTTTAAAAGTTTTATTTCTTTGATAATGTTATACTTATGAAACAAAAACTGAGAAGTTATGGCTAATTTATCTATTTAAACTCAATATTTTTCTGATGTTCTTTTGAAATTCCTTTTGTTGTTCCAATGTATACTTTTTGGTAGTATTCACAATTTATGTAATACATTTCTGTAAATATTCCGTTCTTTGTAAACAGCTCTATCTCTCTTTCTGTCCCTCTCTCTCTCTCTCTGCCCCCTTCTCTCACTCTCTCCCCTTCTCTCTTTCTCCCCCTCCCTCATTCTCTCTCCCTCCCTCCCTTATTCTCTCTCTGTCTCTCAGTGTATAGTTGATTCCCATCATTTACGGTGCATAATTATAAATGAGCCAATTTTGCATGGGTCAGTTACCCAGCAAAATGAAAATAGAGGAGGATTTTGATTGTTGTAGCTAAATGCATGTTCTGATTTCCTATTTGTTCTGCATAAATAAGTGTGAAAATAACGTCAACTATTTCAGTATATTATTCCAAAGCTTGTAGGCTGTGTTGAATGATTGTATGTTTCTCATGGAATAAAGCAATAACAATAATGTTGATAATGGTAATGATTATGATGATATTCAAGTATGTTGTTGTTTTCTAGTGCCTTGCATCTGGTAATGAAGCCATTAGCATTCGTGCTTTCCAATACTTTTGAACTGTAGTTTCTTCTGATCTTAATGCTTCACAGGTCTTCAAGTGGTCTTCGCTCATTTCTGCTGGATATTCAAGTATAATTTAGTTAAATTGTTCAGTTTATTTCAGTGATCCAAAGCAGAAAGATTCCAGGCAACTGCATGTGGGATTTGTAGTGGTCAAAGCGTCACTGTGATGGGTTTCTTCCAGGTTCTCCTGTTTCCCCCGCCATTTCACTCCACCAGTGCTTCATCTTCATTCCATGTATCACCAGTGTCACTACCAAGTTAACACTACTAGTGTTAAACACTACCAAAAAAACAAATAAGCAGAAAGGATGCCTTTTGAAAACCAATTGCACTAAATTGGCACTGCATTAGCACTATACAGTATAAAGTGTACAAAACAAATTACTTTTGTAAGATACTGCCACTAAAGCACCCACCGAGCAACCTGTTTGAGAAGGCCGATTTTGTGAGAATGATGCATGATGGTCAATCCAGTATAGCAGCATGTTTTTATGTGCTCTTGCATGATCCTGATCATCCAATACTTGTTTCATTCTCTTTTTGCGGGGTGGGGGAATAATGCATAAAATTGCAATAAGCTGTAACATATATATTAAAAACAGAACCAGTATTAAATACAAAGTTATTTTAATTTAATTTTAATTTTGAAATATGAATGAGTCAGTATAGATGTAACATTTTTGCAACTATTTCAAAGACATTCGTTTCCATCCTCAGCATGGTGGTGTCTAAAAGTTATCCCTTCCATTTCTCTCCTCAGGCTGAGCATCTAACTGCTGACATCTGGTTGTAAAATTAATAATGTTGCTGACTGGCAGAATATAAATATTTAACAAACTCTTGGAATTTTAAAAAAAATGAACTTTTCCCATGTGATGAGTCCTAGTGTAGACATCAGAGGTTTGGATAATTTAATTGAACTTCCAATAATGTGATTGTCTATTCAAAATTGGTATGCCACTGCTGATTTGTCAATTTCTTTAAATTTGATGTGTCTGTAATGCTCTTTCAATCTGACATTCAAGTTCCTCTTGGTCACTCCAATATAGGATCTGTCACAATCATCATTTAATTTAATAAGTGCAGAATTCATATCGTATAGGTGTTCTTAGGTGGTTTATTTAATAATTTTCTCAGACTGAATTTATTTTGTGAAGCCAATTTAATATTGTATTTTTTTCACAAACTTCTTAAAAACCCAAGGGTGGTATGTCAATTTCTTATATTTCCAATTTCTGCTTTAGTTAAAGTAGTAATTTTTGTCAACTGTTTTGTTTTTTATTACATTTAATCATTTTGTCTATTTGGCTGTCAGCTTTCAGTATAACCCTCATAAAAAACCTGAGATCTATAGGGCCGCGAAGGAGAAATATCTGTGTTCAGAGTGTATGTTATATGTGGCGCTGTATAATGTAAATAAAGAGGACAAATGTATGGTTAGAGGAACCAGGAATGTTACGTTTCTGTTACCTTATATATGAAGATATAGTGAGGAGCTGAATCATAGTAAATGCAGAAGAGAGAAACAAGTTTGGGGTGTGCACCATAACCATGGTTGATCGTTCGTGCAATAGTATTTCTGTGATATTCTTTAGAATACACTGTATACTGACAGATTGCACATACAAGGGCCTATTTTATTTTTAGCTTCCAATAGGTAATGAAAGCCAAACCAATGTGAGTAGAAAAATGGTTTTATTGACAAAAATTCATTAGCCCATAAGCTATTTTTCAACATAGTCATCGTGAAGATTGAAACCTTTGTCATGCCTGTCTACCAGCATTCCAATACTCTGCAAAACACTTGCCGCCTGTCTTTTGAGCCACGTCTGCTCGATGTCCTTAAGATCATTGAAGTGGAAATACTGTCCACCCAAAATAGTTTTTCATCCTGAAGGTGGAAGTCACTCTGTGGTACAATCTGAGTTTTAAAAGAAGATACATGACAGATGTCAAGCAAGGAGAATAAAGGGTAAGAAGGGAAGGCCATTGCTATGGAAAGGTAAACAAAGGTTGCCATATTGTACACTGATTGTCATGTACTCCTTAGGTCAGTTATTGCTAGTTGTTTGTAAGAAACCGATCTTGCTTTGGCTTTCAGTTGCATTGTGTTGTTGGCCTAGTTTGTTAAATTTCATGTTAAAACACATGGTTATGGGACCAAGAGTTGGTGGAGGTACATGTAGATCTAAGAGTCATTGCCCAAGAAAAAGATCAGCTTCTGGCTAGGGTGTCCCATTGCAACACCTGGGATAGAATGACCAAGAGCATCTCCAGTCATGCAACTGGACCATTTTCAATTAGATGCCACAAGTAGGCACATCTCTAGCTGTTACACCTGAAAGGAGCATCCTATCACACTTAAGTTTCTTTCTTCTCTTAAGAAGCAGAGATATTTGAGTGAAGCCTTGGCTCTTTGAACAAAGTCCTCCATGATCTTGGAATTGAGTTACAAATAAATAAAAAGTCTGATGTTATAAAGATAAGATATACAAGCACTAAGGGCTTTGTTTTAAAGAAAAATGCAAAACAAAAACTGGAAGGAAATAGTATGGTTAGATGAAACCTGGTAAGCACACCCATACCATGTTAAAGGTTGTACTGATGATACACTTGAAAGTACCACAAAAGGCCCTTTAAGAAAAGATGGCCACTTTATTATTGGTCATGCTGGTACATACCATGGTCTTGTTGATGACGCCCTGCTACTCTTCAGAGAGGAGAGTGAAATTCAGTTGTAAAATGTATTCTCAGAATCACAGCTCTCAAGATGCAAAGATGCAGTGAACATATAACTTTATTCATATTGAGAACAAATTACCGTTGTTCTGAAAGTAGGCTAATACGGATTACAATTGCGTGTTTTCACTGCCGTGAGATAAACCTGAAGTTTGTGTTTCAAGTATTGAGTGTTAAGGAGTGGGGTTATGTGTAAACTTGCTATCTGCTTATTGACAACATTGCAGCTCTCCACATGGAGAAGCTGACGGCTGTCATGTGTCTTCTTTTAAAAATGAGACTGTAGATTTGGGCTGTAGAGAGCATGATCAGACATTTAGTTCCTGATCATCTTCATCATGAACATTTCTTCAGTCGCCTGTAGCTTTCCTGCCCTTAGTCATAAAGTTCTCATCATACTCGTGGCTCATTTTGTGGTGGATTTCCACTACATTATGCCCCTCTTCCTGTAGATACATAATATTGCATAATTTACACTTGGTGAAGGAACCTTTCGTGACAGGCATCTTTAAGTGCTTGTAGCCAAGCTTTAACTGACCAGTTCAGCTTGGCAGTGATGCTGATAGTGGTGAGAGGACTGTCAAATACGCCATGTGATCCTCCACTTCCTACCACTACCTGGGCCACCTGGCAGCACCATTGGAGGTAGAAAAAAAAATAGCCCTTGTACATTATGACAAACAAAGGGGTTCATGAGTATCTGCCCAAATTGTAGGCCTATAATGTAATAAGCAAAATAACTAATCATTACAACCAGAAGTATATTTTGGGCAGAGAAGCCACGGTTTGCTGAAGTTTTCTGCTACAAAATTTCATCTACCACTGGTTTAGACATCCTCAGTGGCACCTGTGGCGTTCAGCTCTCTGTGGCCCATGTCCTAGTTGATTGTCCGCACTACAATCATGAGTGCCAGTTGTTTGTCCTAGGTTCCACTTTAAAGTCTATCTTAGGCGACAACCCGGTAGCTGTTGATTCAGTGCTGCGGTTCACCAGCAGTATTGGCTTTGATAAGCAGGTTTAAATTTTATTTCGTTGTTTTACTTTTTACCTTTTACATTTTATCTGCTTACCTTTTTAGATCACTTTACACGTTTGAACTGTTTTGAGCTTACCTTTTAGACAAGTTTTACATTTTAATTGTTTTACATTTTATCTGTTTTAGCTTCCGTTTTAATATTTAGCTTTGAGTTTTAAGTGGTGGTGAGTATTTTCCGCCTTTTATCTTTTGACTTGGGGCCCTAATGACCTAGCTGTCGACGGGCCCTTAAACCCCAAACACTCACTTACTCCTCAGTGGCAAGGTTTCTACCACAGCTGCTGATGTCAAATGCACCTATAAAGATGTCCATTAATTTTATGGATGAAACTTATAGATGGAAAAACATCAGCACATACCTTCTCATTCTGCAATTCTGACTCAAGCCATTAGTTACACTTAGTTAAGGTTACAGTTACTAATAACTGCTCATGGTGTTCATTATTTTAACAGGTTAGAAGGAGCGCTGGAACCAGCTGAGCTAATCTTTCAACTAAATCATCTTGTAAGAGAGAACGAAGGTGCCCTAGCAGCTGCGAGAGCAGAAAGGTATGGATTTGTATTTGTAAGAGTCACTATGAGTTAATGCTTTAAGTATTAAAAATGCATAATTATTGTACACTCCTTTTTAAATTTTAAGGTTTGAGCGATCTTTTAATCAGTCATTGAGGCAGCAACAAGATGAAGCTTATTTGGAGTCCCTGCGTGCAGATCAAGAGAAAGAACGAAAACGCCGTGAAGAGCAGGAGCGTAGGGAAAATGAGGTTCTCAGGCAGCAGCAACGTCAGCTTGAGACTGAACTGCGTAAACAGGTATGTTACTATAATTTACTATGAAATAATAAACGTTTTGAAACTAATCTACATCTTACATTTAAATCTTTGGAGGTAAGGAATTTACTTCCTCTTGTCTGTAACATGTATATTAGCAGTCTTATTCTCTCTTTTAGTTTACTTAATAAACCTTTTAAATCGTGGAGGAAGAAAGAAGTGAGTAATTGAAAGGCCTACCCCTTGAAGCCATTCATTAAAATCACCAAATGCTATTTTCTATCAAAGTAGGTTTCCAGATTGAATGTGTGTATATGAAAGTGTGTGTGTGTCTGAGGACATATAGCTTACGCTTAGGGTAATCAAGAATAAAATGCATAATTGTAATTCTCTAATCATTATTTTCATCATAGTGCAATGATAAGGGAAGCTTATTTCCATAATATTACTATATAGAATTACCATTTGTCCAGCTTGTCATGACACTCCCCCACTCCTGAAGCATAGATATGCAATAGAAGAGACATGCGCACATGTGTAATAGAGGTGGGGGATCAGTTTATCACTCACTCTCAATGTGATAACTTCACAATAATTGTTTATAATATGTAAACATACACCGCTTGTGTATGTGACTGCCTGAGTTCTGACATCACTCGCTTGTTCTCCACCATTGCAGTCACTTCTTAATTTCTCCTCTCTCGCACATGTGGAGTGTCACCATGATCTGGACAAACCGTAATATATGAAAAAGCAGTTTATACAGTGTGTTCATAGGCCGGCTGGACCGCCCAGTGGCAGCATTGGACCAGGCAAGAGCCAGCATGCTCTCCACTAGAGCTACGCGTAAAGCACTCGTAAGTAATGGCTACGAACACTAACTACTGTACTAACCTACATTAGGCTTACCTGCATCACAACAAATGTTGAAATTGATGACCTTCAATGGGAACACATTCCTTATATCTCCAGAAACAGTTCTGGTTTGCTCGAAAAAGTTCATGCTGACCGATTGCCTGTTTTCCTCTCATGATATTGTCCTTTAATTCTTGTAATGTGTGCGAATTTGATGTGCACATTTTATTGTTTAACATTCCCCATAAATAAAACCCACTGAGTGAGACATTTAGCACAAGAGACTTAACATTTCTAAGATGCCAGCTTTTGTTACTACGGAACTTCTGAAGCTTAAGCAGTACAAGGTAATAGTAGTTCATGCTTCACAAGCACAACATCTTGTAAGTTGGATTAATTATTGCAGTTGGTTTTCGCAGTTCATTCATAATAGCGATGTGAACCCACTTTTAACTTTCTTCACTGATGAAGCCTGGTTGTATCTTTAAGGTTGTATTTCTACTGAGAACAATTGATACTGCCCTACCAAAAATCACCATATTATTCATGAAATTCCTCACCATGGTGCAAAAGTTGGGGTTTGGTATGCAGTGAGTGCACATAGAATTATCAGTCCCATAGTTTACGACACAACAGTTGATTCACACGTTTATATAAATTCTATTTTAAATAATTTTTTTCCATAACTAACTCAAAATAAGAGATTGTGTGGCTGGCTGCAGCAGGATTCAGTTACATCATATACTGCTGCGAACTCTATGCATGCATTGGGAACTGCATATGGTGACAAAATAACTAATCAAGGATTGTGGCCATCTTGTTCCTCTGATCTGTCTCCATGCGATGTTTATTTATGGGAAATGTTAAAGAATAAAGTGTATGTATCAAATTTATATACGTTACAAGAATTGAAGGACAATGTCACGAGAGAAATACAGGCAATCAGTCAACATGAACTTTTGCAAGTAAGCCAGAACTGTTTTCGGAGATATAGGGAATGTGTTTGCGTTGAAGGTCATCAATTTCAACATCTGTGTGACACAGGTAAGTCTAATGAAAGTGTAGTAGTTAGTGTTCTGTACCTGTGATTTGCCAGTCCTTTACATATAACTGGCAGAGAGTGTGCTGGCCTTCGCCTGGTCCCATACCGCTGTGGCCGATCTACGGGTGCACTGTAGCTTTTCTTAGTGAAAATACAGCTCTTTGAGTTAATCTGTTTGCTGGTATCTGGTTAATTTACACCTTCCCCATGTATTGGTGAAGAACGTGGCGATAGTAACACACCACATGCTTTGTCCATCCATTTCTTGCATACTTCCTCACACCCATAATGCACTGACATATTGCATCCACATTTTTCTCTCAACATGACTTCAGTTCTGAAACATAAGATGATTTTAGTGAAAAATGTGTGTCTATAATTTGAATAGGCTATTAGTTTTTTTTTTCAGATGACATTTAAGTGCACACATATTAATGTTTTTTGGTTTCATGCCCATACAGGACACACACATGAACTTTCGTAATGTACATGAGGTGAAGGCATGCACAAAAACTTTGACGCTACAACAAAAATGTAGCAGCTGTTAGATAAACTCACAAAGCCATTCTTGAAAATGTTGTTGTTGTTAGCTAATGCTGGATTTCTGACAATGAAGTCATTAATCCTCTTGCTCTCCAATATTTTTCACTGATGGATGGAGCACTAGAAGTGGCCAGGCATATTTGAAGGTGGTCTCGATCCATTTCCTCTTGCAGATCACATAGAGGACAGAGTGGTGAAGAATATATCTCAGTTCTGTTTAAATGTTTTGCCAGATAATCATGTCCTGTAATCAACCTGAAGGTAGCAACTGCTGTTTTTCGAGGATACTCAGGAATTACATTCTTGAAAATGTATAAATATATTACTTTTATGAAATACTATTTATGGGCTGATAATTATAAAGTCCTCTTTTTCTAGCATAACTTAATTTGAATTTTAAACAACTCCAATGTAGGATACTTATTAATGGTCTGTTAAAGGCAAAGTAAAATCCTTAGTAGGATTTAAAGCACTGTTCGACACATCTTTGACACAAATTAATTAAATCCAGAACAAAAACATTAATATCTTTGATACAAAAGCAGATATCTGTTTGAAACTTTGTATATGATCGTTATATTACATTACCATGCTATAATAAAAATTTCAGGTCCCTCAAATGGAAATAGTGGAGTTTAAGAGTTCTCACAAGTACATTGCCTTAAAATTTGTAGCATAAGTAGAACATGTCACGATACTGTTATAAATAGGACTAGGATAGTTATGTATTAAAAATGCAAATATGTATATAATTATGTAACTTCAAATAGGGATATGTGCAGTAAGAATCTAGAAAATTTTTACTATCCATAAATGATGAAGTAATGAACAAAATTTATGTTCTTTGCATCCATTATTTGTGGCACTGATAGTCTAACTTGGTAATATTAATTATTCTTATTCTGGGTTGCAAGAAAACTGCTCTGTAAATAGCTATTTACTTCTTAGTTAATGGGTCTGTAAACTATTGAGGTCTGTAAACTATAAGTTGTTTCAAGAACATTATAGGGTCCGTTAACTATTTCCTTCTTTAATGAGAGAAGCAACAAAACAAGTGAGCTGATGTAGTCGTTATACATAGTTATCATGTCAGAAGTATGATGTCGCTGCAACAACAACTGTCACACGTGCAGAATTGTACTTCAGATTTTGTTTACAAAGTTGTTTTGTATTTTCTGCAAGCCAAAATGTAGAACAAAAGGAATAGAAGTAAAATTTTCTCTGAAAGGAACAATATATTATTGTCAACATTAATTTCAGAGAAGAATGGTATAAAATAAAGTCATGGATGCTGTTACAAATTGGAGTAAGAATGTTGGCAACTTGCAGTTATATAGCATTACATTGCATCCATTTATTGCACAACTTCTAGTAATACATGTAATTGACAATAATTCACCCTTAGGATATGGTAGTTGCACCTACATACATATGTAGTTAGATGTGCATATATATTTGAAATAAAGTAGTAATGCCATCTAAATTGAGTATCATGGTTAACGTTCAACATTACTTATTGCAAATATGTAGAATTATATTGGTGCATTCCATTATTGCTCAACTTGTAGTAATGCAAGCGTAATTGTCAATAATTCATCAGGATATGGTAGTTCCAGTTATATGTACATATGTGGTTAAAACATTTGAGTTTCTTAAAAGAAACATTGGTGGCTCTAATGCATACAGAAGTAATTTTTATTTACTTGTATCTGAGGATGTCATAATATGAAAAAATTAAGAGGAAACCATACAGTGAAAGCAATGGTGGCACCCGCCTCTGTAGTGCGGTGGTAGTGTGTCTGCCTCACGTCCAAGAGGTTGTGAGTTTGAATCTCGCTTATGGTGAGCTATCCGGATAAGTTTTTTTCTGAGGTCTTCCCTTATCCTGAGAAGACGAATTTAGGGTAACTTAAAGCTCTATGGACCTCGGGCTCATTTGAGCATCATTTGACTCATTTCATTCATCCTCCGATATGCTAATTGCTAACGGAATTATGGGCAAAATTCCTGTTGTGATAACCAGTAGGACTTTTTTAGGTTAAATGAAATACCCAGGTATAACAAGGAAAGAACCCTAAAGTCTATCAAGACTAATGCTAATGTATCAATAAATAGTAAGAATAAGGAAAAGGTTATAACCAACCCAAATATCTTGGAATCTGTTATAAACTCTAAAAATAATGCTCCTTACACCATAAATAGTAGTGATGATAAAATGATGATGATGATTATGATGATAATGTTAATGACAATAATAATAGTAATAAAAAGTGTTTGTCAGTTTTTCATCAAAACATAAAGGGCCTTAGAAACAAAGTAGACAAACTTGTTATTAGTCTCAATTCTCAAAAACTTCAACCACACATTTTATGCATTTCTAAACGTCACTTGACACAACAGGAATTTCACCCAATTTCACTACATGGGTACTCTTTAGGAGCAGAATTTTTAAGAAAAAACTTACACAAAAGTGGAGTTTGTATATATGTTAGGAATGATTTTTCACATAAAATTCTAGATGTATCCCAATTTAGTAACGAACAAGACCTAGAACTCTGTGCAGTTCAGTTAAATGATATTAATGTAATCGTAGTAGCCCTCTATCAACCTCCCCTAGGCAATATTGAAAGTTTCAGAAAGCAACTCGAACTTGTCTTAAACTTTTTATTTAAACCAAAACGGGAATTAGTCCTATGTGGTGATATAAATGTTGATTACTTGAAATATAGTCTTCAAAGGGAACAACTTAGCTCTTTATTTGCAACATACCACATTACACATACAGTAAACTTTCCAACAAGAATCCAAAATAATTCTTCCACTGCTATAGATAACATATTTGTAAATTCAGATAGAATTAAGTATTGCACTATTTCATCAATAACTAATGGTTTATCGGATTATGATGCTCAAGTTCTATGCATTAAGAAGCTAAATTTAAATCTCAGACCTAACCATAAGTATCGTAAATATAGGGAAATAAATGAAAATACCCTAAATGAATTTAGCAAAAAACTTCAACTCGAATCGTGGAATCTAACTTACCAAATGAATGGTACCAACAATAAATATAATAATTTTCTCCATTGCTTCAAAATGCAATTTGAATCTTGCTTCCCAGTTAAAATTAACAAAATATCTAACTTCAAAAGAGATAATGCCTGGATCACTTTAGGTATAAGGACCTCGTGCAGGCGCAAAAGAGAATTATATCAGCAAGTAAGAAATAGTAACAACTTAGAATTAAAACACTTTTTCAAAGAATATTGCAAAATTCTAAAAAAGGTAATAAAAGCAGCAAGAGCTGCATTATAATAAATTAATCCAACATTCTGACAATAAAATAAAAACTACTTGGAATGCAATAAAAAGAGAAGCAGGTAAATACTCATTACAAAACAACTCAATAACACTAAACGTGGACAGACAAAGTAAGAAACCCCAAGAAGTTGCAGAAATTTTTAACAATTTCTTTTTGGATGTAACTAAAAATCTAAATATTAATTATGGAACTAAAGAAGCTGCACTAGAATTTCTAAGATCAAATTTCATAGTAACATTGCCTGAATTTAAAGCGAAGCTAACAACACCCGTGGAAATAAATAAAATCATTAACTCCTTTAAGACAAAGAATTCTTCTGGTTATGATGAAATAATAAAAATATTAAAATCATGCTCACACCAAATTAGCTCTCCTCTGAGTTATTTGTGCAACGAGTCACTAAGACTGGAGTTTTTCCCGACAGGATGAAATTCTCAATTGTTAAGCCACTTTTTAAAAAAGGTGACCATAAAAATGCTTCAAACTATAGACCAATTTCACTCTTACCAGTTTTTTCAAAAGTTCTTGAAATGGTAATGTTCAGTAGACTGTATAGATACCTCAAATGTAACAAGATACTTGTGAAGGATCACTTTGGATTCAGAAAAGGAATTTCAACAAATAATGCAACTTTCAAACTTACACATGAAGTGTTAATTGCCCTAAATAATAAAATGCATGTAGGTGGTATTTTCTGTGACCTAGCAAAGGAATTTGATTGTGTAAATCATGACATTCTCATTGCTAAACTGGAATTCTATGGACTTAGAAATGAAAATTTAAGTTGGTTGAAATCATACCTAAATGCAAGAAAACAAAGTGTTGAAGTAAACAGTGACATTGATTACGAGAAACGAACATCTCATTGGAAAACAGTAGCACATGGAGTACCCCAAGTTTCAGTACTGGGACCTTTATTATTTCTGATCTATATAAATGACCTATCCCTTTATAAAGAATATAGAAGTACCTTACTGTTTGCTGATGACATTGGTGTGTTGGTCTCTAGTAAAAACGTGGGTGAATGTGTAATTAAATTGAATTATGTTTTTAACTGTATGTCTTACTGGTTTAAGGCTAACAAATTGTCTGTAAACCTAGATAAAACAAAGGTTGTTAAATTCATAACTCATCAAACACCACACATTCCTATCGAAATTGGGATAAATGACATGTTATTAGAGCAAATAGCATAAAATTTCTGGGCCTTCAAGTAGACAAATAAGACTGGAAAGCTCACATTAAGTATATCTTACCCAAACTCAGCTCTGCCTGTTATGCTATCTGAGTACTGGCAAACGTGAGTTCTATAGACACACTCAGATTGGTTTACTATGTTTATTTTAACTCTATAATGGAATATGGAATTTTATTCTGGGGCAATTCAGATAATAACGAATATTCCTCATACAAAAGAAGGTTATAAGAATTATTTCCAACACTCATAGCAGACATTCATGTAAAGATCTGAAAATATTGTAACAAATTTACCAAATCTTTTTATTTTCTCAAGCTTCAAGTACAGCCACACTACTAGTTTCTGTCTCTTAATCTTTCCAAAACTCACACCATACTAGTTTCTGTCTCTTCATCTTCAACAACTCAAACTGTCTCTATGGCAACCTCCTTGAAAATCAAAGAGTCTTAATGACATGGAGAAGCCATGTCACACTGCTCCCTCCTCAGAGCTGGTCGTCCCGACCAGCACTATCACTGCGGCATCTCCCTTGCGCCCCGGTGGATTAACCCATCGAACCTCTTCTCCTGGTGGTCCACGAGGGCCTGGTGGTCCTGGTATACCTTGAGGTCCTGGGTTTCCATCTCTTCCAGGCATACCTTTAGTTCCAGGTTCACCATCTTTTCCCGACAATCCTGGAGGTCCAGTCATGCCTTTGTCTCCTGGAGGTCCCTGAGGTCCAGGTAACCCTTGTAGACCAATGAGACCACGGTGTCCTTTTGCACCCTTTGGACCTTCTTCTCCTCTATCACCCTTACCTCCCTCTGGCCCTGGAGGTCCTGGCTTTCCTCTAGCTCCCTGTGGCCCTTCTACACCCTGTGGTCCAGTTTCTCCTCGAAGTCCCCGTTCTCCTGCTGGTCCTGGAGGTCCATTTGGACCAGGTGGCCCTGGAAGACCTGTCTCACCTTGTGCACCTCTCTGACCTCTGAGGCCAGCAGGTCCTGTTGGGCCGGGTAATCCTGGAAGTCCTCTGTCTCCTGGAGGGCCCTGTGGACCAGGTTGTCCTGGAGCTCCATGTTGTCCTTGAGAGCCTGAGTCACCCTTAGGTCCTTCAGGTCCTGGTGCACCAGCTTGTCCTGGAGGTCCTGGATTGCCCTGTTCACCTGTCATTCCTGGGAATCCACGTTCACCCTTCATTCCAGGCAAGCCTACCAGACCCTGAGGGCCAGGGAATCCTTGTAAACCTTGAGGGCCAGTAGGACCTCGCTCTCCAGGGGGCACGATCCTAGGTATCGCTGTTGGATAGTGTCCCTTGGTCCAGGTAGGACGATGTATGCCATCCTGCTTCGAAATTCTGCAACAGTACCGCCGGTCTTGACGGTCCCTCGTCCAGTTGCCCTTCTTCCTGGTGTGTTGACGGGCCATCCTGCGCACTTTGAAACGGCTCACTGGGTACCATGTCCGCCGACCTCTCTGGCGCACCTTCGCAGCCACCTTGCTTCCGATGGGTCCGGCAACAAACCCCACCACATCCGCGCGAGTCGCGTCCACCGCTGCACTCGTGTTCACTCGTGCTCGGCACGGCCTCTCCTGTATCCTGCCGTCCACGATGATGTTCACCATTCTTCCGTTCACGGCACTATGCGTCAGGTGATTGGATGGCCCCGACGGTCCCCCCATGTCACACGCCAAGTCGGTTCTCGCGTGTTGCTCGTTTGCTTGTGCGCTTCCCTGCTGATCGTCCGAAACGGGCGCAACTGTCGCCTCGGCCACTAGGTGCTCCCTCCCCGGCTCCGCGCTATTCCGTCTGCCCCTGGCATCCAGTACTTTGACGCTCTCGTCAACTCTTACTACCAGGGCGCCAAGACGTTCCCCGTCGTCCTCCACGACGTCCACGTGCTGGCAGAGGTCTTCCACCTTTTCGCCGAGTTGTTCCACGTCTTCCGTCACGCCAATCCGTTCGCCGAGTTGCTCTACGTCTTCCGTCACGCCAATCCGTTCGCCGAGTTGTTCCACGTCTTCCGTCACGCCAATCCGTTCGCCGAGTTGTTCCACGTTTTCCCTCATATCATCCGAAACGGGCGCAACTGTCGCCTCGGCCACTAGGTGCTCCCTCCCCGGCTCCGCGCTATTCCGTCTGCCCCTGGCATCCAGTACTTTGACGCTCTCGTCAACTCTTACTACCAGGGCGCCAAGACGTTCCCCGTCGTCCTCCACGACGTCCACGTGCTGGCAGAGGTCTTCCACCTTTTCGCCGAGTTCTTCCACGCCTTCCGTCACGCCAGCCAGTTGCCCGTCAATTTTCGCCGATAGCTCCGTCTTCATCTCTTTCAGCTCGGCAGCGAGGTTGTCGTTTCTCGTTTCCATTTTGGCAAATAATTCTTTCATCATTGCCATCATCCTGGTTTCCGAATATCCCACTTCTGACACCAAATGTAACAAATTTAAATGTATCTTTTTATTTTCTCAAGCTTCAAGTACAGCCACACTACTAGTTTCTGTCTCTTAATCTTTCCAAAACTCACACCATACTAGTTTCTGTCTCTTCATCTTCAACAACTCAAACTGTCTCTATGGCAACCTCCTTGAAAATCAAAGAGTCTTAATGACATGGAGAAGCCATGTCACAATATTAACCTTACCTTGCATGTACATATTCTCAATCCTGAAATTTGTCATATGTAATCGATCCACATTTATAACAAACAATGAAATTCATGAGATAAACACTATACAAAAGAACAACATCCATCAACCCAGTGTAAAACTTTCTTGCTTCCAGAAAGGTGTATATTATGAAACCATCAAAATATTTTGTGCTCTTCCTAATGATCTTAAGGGAAAAGTTGACAATTTCAATGCCTTTAAAATTGCTGCTAAAGAGTACCTATGTTCAAAATCATTTTATTCTATACAAGATTATCTGAATGACAAATTATCCTATTAATGCCTATATAGCTTTGTAAATAGTCTCTAGCTCATTTTATTCTATATAAGACTATCTGAATGACAAATTATCCTTTTAATTCTTATGTAGCTTTGTAAGTAGCTTTTTTTAGCTCATTTTATTCTTTATAAAATAATAATCTGAATGACTAATTATCTTGTTAACGCTTATTTAATTTTGTAAGCAGTTTTTAGCTCATTTTTTCTGTACATGATTATCTGAATGACAAATTATCCTGATAATGCTTATATAGCTTTGCAAGTAGTTTTTAGCTCATTTTAATCTGTATAAAATAATTTGAATGACAGATTATCCTGATTAATGCTTATATAATTTTGTAAGTAGTTTTCAGCTCATTTTTTTTTTATGTATAAGATTATCTGAATGACAAATTATCCTGTTAATGCTTATATAGCCTTGTAAGTAATCTCTAGCTTCTTTAGTGATATCATTGATAATTAAATTTGATACCTATGTGAAAGCTACCTAAATGTATATGTATAGAACAATCTAACAAAAGAAGACATACATTGCCAATTATGTTATAACTAAACAGTAGGACGTGTCAGGAAATGCCCAGCCAAAGTTTAAAACAAAGCTCTATTCATAGCTTGCGGCTGGTCGTCCTAAGGTCTCACACAGATGCCTCGGCTGAGATCTTATCTCGTGGGTATTGATGAAATAATAACCACAGTTATTATTGTGAAACCTTTTTTATTCCAGTCCACCGTAAATACTACTCTTCCTACCATATACCCTTTGTTATTGACTTCGTCACTGACTTTTCTTCGCGGTACTGGACGGCGCTGATACTAATGTTGCAGGGGTGTTGTAATAATGTCGGAATGTGTTGTAGAGCTCTCGGTGTGTGTTGTAGGACTCGCGGGGTATGTTGTAGGACTCCCGGGGTGTATTACAGGACTGGCCTTTTAAAATGCATGTTCGCTGGCTTTATAATCTTTTCCCATTTCCCCTGACTATACCCTTACTTTCTGACCATGCGGTTGCCATCATTGGTGGAAATTCATATTGTATGCGTGGCTCCCGAATTTCCACCTATAGGCATGCCTTGCTGTGGCGGGAGTTCCAGGAGGGGATTCCGCCTCACTGCACAGGGCGTCCCTATTAGCCTAACAAAAGGCACAAAAGGATTTTTCACCTTTTGTTCAGCATTGTCTGCATCGTCACACTAATGACTGTTTTACCCTGAGTTGGAGCAAACTCTAGCTGATACCCACCTCTTACGCATTTACCTGCTACACGGAATGATCGGTTGACGAACATTTTGTTTAAGAATTTGCTTTAGCAATTGATTTGATTTATCCCGCTACAAGCTGTAAATATACATAACGTAAGTTTTCTTGTTTTGTTTTGCTTTTTGTGCTTGTAAATGTGTCTTTTATATTTTATTCTGTGCATTATTGACATGTTCAATGTTCACCGGTCTCCATGGCTACTTGTGAACTCGCTGAACCAAATCTAATCTAATCTGTGACACTACGTTGGAGGATGTTAATTAAAAAGAAAAAAGAAAAACAGTAATGGCGGCCATTCACTGTTTCTAGGTCCAAGATCCTACCTATAGTGATACTGGATTGAATAGAGTTGTAGGTCAGTCTTGCAACTCATTTCAGAGGCAAATGGACACTTCAGCATTAATGAAACCTGTAAGTGTGTTCCTGCAATTCAGCATTAGAATCCTACTAAACCCACGTATCTTAACTTTGCAGACAAACATGGGACAGTGCTTTGGCATATGAATCATGAAGAGCTCAGTTTGCAATGCTTAATTGCTCTATGCAACTGCATGTAGTTTAGGTTCCTTCTTCACAGATATCATTTGTATACATTTGAAATGAAGTGCTGACATGTAATGCTTGTAATTTTCCCAGTATGACATTACCAGCTGTGTTTCAACTAAGAAAAAATAATTTTGCTATTAGTACTATTTCACTTGTGTCAGTAGCCATCATGGCCGCAAAAAGAATCTGTGCAGAGAATGAGGAAAGTTTGAGAAAACTGGTACAAAGTGTTTTAACAGTGATAGCAAAATTGGTGATTTTTCTAAATGTGAAACAGTCTGAAGAAAGTTCTAATAATAGTGATAATGATTCTAATGCACAAAGCAGTGAGAAAAAGAATTATGAAACAATGATGATATGTTAGGCCCTTCCAAACTTGTGACAAAACTGATGCTTACACAACAAGACAAATATTTTTCTATCTCCTGGACATATGTTCAACTCCTTTGTTGCACATCACAAGATTATGGTAACAAAGAGGACAAGCTATGCATTGTGCAGCAACTATTGGAGTCTGTGCTGCTGCGAGAGTATTCGGTTCAAGGCCAAACCCTATGAGACTACAGGCAAAATCATGAGCTAACTTTCCTATGCGTATTCCCTCCACAAAAAAAAAAAACAAGTTACCAAATGGTGTGTCATATGCTACAGCAGAGCAGAACAAAGTGTGTATGTGGCAATGTAAAAACTTAAGTGTTGCTCTTCATTTGGAGGATTGTTTGAGGTCTATCACACACAGCAATGCCCACCTCTGTAGCATGGTTATAGCGTGTCTGCCTCACATCCAAGAGGTTGCAAGTTCGAATCTTGTTTAGGGTAAGTTATCCGGATGAGGTTTTTTCTAGGTTTTCCCTTATCCTGAGAAGACGAATATCAAGTAACTTAAAGCTCTATTGACCTTGGGCCCATTTGAGTGTCATTTCACCTATTTCATTCACCATCCGATATGACACTATGTTGGAGAACGTTAATAACCAAAAGAGAATATCACACACAACAGATGGACTAGGACAACAGTACTATGAGTTTATGACTTTAATATTGTACATGCAAATGTTCAACAAAAAATACCTATTGGTTGATTTTAAATTTACTTTTAAGTATTAAGCTGTTACCGCCCTCACTGCAAGGGGATTTAAATCTGATTTTTTAGTTAGTTGGGTAGGCATTTAAATACGAGGGCCACCATGAAAGTTTTGGGATGTGAGAAAATGAAGGTTGATCCACTCGAATTGAATGTAGGCTGTGGTAGCCCCATCCTTTGAGTAAACTGGTACCAGGTAGTGACTCTCCCACTTCAGGAATTCCAGAACCATAAGGATGAACAACCCACAGCATGCAGTAGTCAGTCCCTGCAATGGAGAAGGATTTTCTACAATCTTAGAATTGGGTTTGACCAGGGCCAAGTTCTTGTACTTTTATAACAGGCTTTTAGGGACATTGCTCCTTCCTGTGCCACAGTTTTCTGGTGGTTTCAGGAATTTAAAAGGGGCCGAACATCTTTGAAAGATGAGAAGAGAAGCACTCATCCGACAACAGCAATGACTGGTAAACATTGTTGTTGTTGTTGTTGTTTTCTAGTGCCTTGCATCTGGCAATGAAGCCATTAGCATTCGTGCTTTCCAATACTTTTGAACTGTAGTTTCTTCTGATCTTAATGCTTCACAGGTCTTCAAGTGTTCTTCATTCATTTCTGCTGGATCGTTACACAGGACACATATCGGTGAGGCTGAGATACCTATTCTGTAGAGATGACTTGCCAAGCAGTCATGATTTGTCAATAGTCGGAAGGCTGCAACAGCTGTTTTCCTTGGTCTCTGGGGGATTATATCTGGATTGGAAAGTAGTGTAATCCATTTTTTATCTTTGGCATTTGTTTCTATTTCTTGTAGGTATGAATGACAAAAATTTTTAATGATCAAGCGTTTTATTGAGGAATATGAGAAATTGAATTTAGACTTTTGTGTTATTGTTGTGGCTTTCTTTGCAAGTGAGTCTGCAGCTTCGTTCCCCATGACTCCACAGTGTGCTGGAATCCATTGGAGATGAACAGTCTTATTAACTTTTTGGAGTTGTGTTAACATTTTGTAGCATTCTCTAATTTTTGTTGACTTCTTTGTAGTATTTGAACATATTCCCTGAATTGCAGCTTTAGAATCCGAAAGAATTACTGCCTTGTTAAATTTATTTAAGGGAAGATTTAATAATTGTCGGAGAGCAATGTATATAGCCTCTATTTCTCCATCATAATTTGTTGTGTCTCTGCCAACAGAATGATAAAAGGAAAAATGTGAACATGTAACTCCAGCTCCAGTAAGGTTTTCCTTCGAGGATCCATCAGTATATATGTGCAGCCATTCTTCTGTGGGATACCTAGTATTGATTGTTTCCAGAGCTAGAAGTTTTTGTATTTCTTTTGGTGTGTCTGATTTACTTATTTCCTCTATTAATTCCAAATTGAAGGTAGGTTGCAATAATTCCAATGGATTTTCTCTAATAAGTAGATTTTCTCTGGTGTTAGGAATGTTCAATTTGGATTTAATCTGTGTTACCTTTTCTAGGAAACTACTATGAGTTTTAAGGATTGAAGGGGGGAGGTTCTCTTCTGTCCATTTAGAGTTTGGCAGTCGTAACATTTTCTCGTGTTGGAGCAATGCTTGTTCTTCTATTTTTGTTGTTATTGATGGGGTCCGTGTTAAGGCAAGCATGGCATCAATAGGTGTGGATTTAACTGCTCCAGTGATTAGGCGAAGAGCCTGATTTTGTATTTGTTCAAGTTTTTTGATGTTAGCATTTGCTGCTGTTATTAAAGCTTCAGAACAGTACAAGAGGTTTGATTTAATATACATTTTGTATGTTGTGTTAAGGACTCTCCTTGAGCAGCCCCATTTAGCACCAGCTAACCTTTTCAGGATTTGCAATTTCTTTTCAACCTTTTCTGAGATGTTTGTTATATGTTTTTTCCAACTTAGCTTTCTGTCGAAAGTGATGCCTAAGTATTTGGCATCATCAACTGCTTTGAGTGGTTTACCATTATAATTTATGCTAATATTAACTGGTTTGTATTTTAGTGTAAATAATTCATAATTTGTTTTTTCCACATTGATAGTCATGAGGTTTCTGGAGCTCCATTCATGTACTTTGTTTAGGGCTGTTTCTATTCTGTCTTTAATTAATTCAGGTTTTTTTGAAGAGCCTGAAGTCCAAATGACTACATCGTCAGCAAATAGAGCAATTTTGGTTTCTAAAGTTTTTAGTATTGATGGAAGGTCATTTATATATATGTTAAAGAGTGTTGTGCTCAGAACAGCACCTTGTGGAAGTCCTCGGTGTGTTTGTTTATATTTGGAAATGTATGTATTATATTTTGTGGCACAAAATCTTTGTGAAATAAACTGAGTTATCCACTTAAGCATGTTACTTTTCACACCTATTGATTGCAACTTCTCAACTAATTTATTTCTCCAGACTGAGTCATATGCTGATTTAAAATCAATGAATACTGCCAAGGTATCCTCCTTTCTATTGAAAGCTTCCTTGATGTCTTGGCTTAGTAGGAGTACATTTTCACTTGTACTATGATTCTGTCTGAAGCCGGTCTGTGAACTATTAAGTTGTAATATTCTAGGAACCAGTTAAGTCTAGATGCCACCATTCTTTCCATCACTTTTGCAATAACACTGGTCAAAGATATTGGTCTGAAACTATTAATATTGTTTGAGGGTTTGTTTTTCTTTAAAATCGGGATGATAATGGCTTTTTTCCAGTCGGAAGGTACAGTCATTCTCCAACACGTGTTATATAGTTTAAGTAGGATTTCTTTTCCTTTCCTGCCAAGGTGTTTAATAAACTCTGGATGGATCTTGTCAGGTCCAGGAGATTTTTTGTTCTGTAATTGTTCTATTGCTAAATCCAGTTCTGTTTCATTAAAATCCTGAATAAAAATATCATTTCGTATACCTTTTGGCTTACTAGTTTCTCTGATAGTTTTTTGGATAGCCTTATCTTGTTTTTTATACGCTTGGGGTACTCTTTGTGACTGAGCATAAAACTTGTTAAGGGATTCTGCTATTTCCCTATCTGTAGTTAAGCTTTTGTTATTATATTTTAATGGTTCAGTTGTATTTTTTGATAATTTTGTTTTATTAAGGAATTTGTATATTTTATTTCCATCTTTCCTATAGTCCATATGTTCTACAAAATTTGTGAAACTGGCCCTTTTTGCTGTAATTAATTCTTTCTTAAAAATGGCTGCTTTTCTTCTCCAGTTTTGTACATCTTCTGGACACTTGGTTCTTTCGGCTTTGACTCTTGCTATATTTCTTTCGTGTTTTAACTTAGATAAAGATGGAGACCAAAAGTAGCTATATTTCTTTAACTTTCCTTTGGGGATATGTGTTTTGGCTGCTGTCAATAATATTTCACAAATTTTTTTATTCATTTCATCTGTTGACTTGAACTCTGATTCTAACAGTATATTACACTTCCCTTCTATCTCATTTTGGAAACTGGACCAATCTGCTTTTTCAAAATTCCAAGAAGTTTTAACTTTTGGTTTGTTACTTTTATTTATTAGACCTCTTATGGAGTTTATGGTGATTCTGTGGCCTGAACCTGGGTCTTCTATTATTTCTCTTTTTGTATTGTCAATTATGTCAGATGACACCATCAGAAGGTCAGGATTTGTACCCGAACCATTATAATGAAGGTAAGTGGGTGGATCATTTGGATTAAATATTAATTCCATTGTTGACGAGTTTAATAGGTCTTCTATGACTCTTCCTGCTGAATTTATATCTCTGTAGCCCCACCTAGGGGAGTGTGCATTAAAATCACCTATTAAAATACTTTTGGGTTCTATGGGAATAGAATTTAGATCTAGTGTATTGTCTGGAGGATTGTAGATACTGTAAATTCTATAGTGGTAGTTACTTTTCCATACTTCAATTTTAACTATTTCTGATTTATCTTGTTCTTCCATTGTTTTTTGGATTTGGATAGTAGCTTTCATATTTCTTTTAATCCCTGTAAGAATACCACTTGCTATTTGACGAGCCTTTGGAAGTATATGTGTAGTGTACTGATCCATTTCAAAGTATATTTCCTGTTCTTGTGATATATTGGCTTCTTGTACTGTGAAGACATCTATATCTTGGTCTTTTAATATTTTCATTAGCTCTTGTTTTTTAGGCTGGGACATGCCTCCTGCATTCCATTGTAGAATTCTTAAAGTATTGGAACAATGATGAAATTTGCCTAAAGATGTCCCCACCCGGAGATCCGATTGGGGGACAGTTTTAACTCCGGAATGTTTATCTTTAGGACTCATATTCATGTATGTGGCTTTCATGTAACTGTTTTCTTAACGGGCACCAGTTTTACAATGTGGCAGTTACATCACCCGACTTAAAACCCCATTTTGCAAGGGGGACCACACCTATCGTTGGTCAACGGGTCCATCGGACCTAGCCGGGAGGACTAAATAGATGATATTTAGATCTACCGACCTTCCCCTCATGTGCCTCTGAGGGACGCTGTTGTGCTGTGATAGGGCAGCACATATGTAAATGACATTTCCTCCATTTTAGATGAAACAGTTATACCGCTGTGATTCGGTCCCCAGAGCCTCATCTGTTAAAAGCAGGGTGCACCACGGGCAGGATGAGGATGGGAACTGGGTAGGAGAGGCCATAGGAGGCGCATCACTACCCCTTACTACCCCTGGTAAACATTGTAGCATTGAGAAAGTGCTTCACAAAAATAATTGCACAGAATTTACAGAAATTGAGGCAGCATTTCAAATTGATTTGCCAGCAGTTTTGAAAATCCTCCATGAATTCGTTCGTGTGAACTTCACTTGCCAATGGGTGCCTCACAATTCAATGCAAGAGCAAAAGCACACCCAGTTGAATGGTGTGTAGAAAATGCTGACAAGATGCAAAAGAGAGGACTCTAGATGGGTTTCTGACATTGTCAAAGGTGATGAAACATGGATTTATTAGTTTGATAAGTAGCAGTCAGCAGTGTGGATCTTTCCTGATGACAATTCACCGACAAAAGTGAAGTGTCCCCAGTGTCCATAAGAAGATGGTGCCCTTTTTTTTTAAAGGCTGGTATTGTGGTAATCATTCCTCTGGAGGAGCAAAGCACACTGACCACTAATTGATAAACCACAGTTTGTTGCTAAAAGATTTTTGCCAAGCTTCAAGAGTGACAGCTATGCATGAGACTGCAAGGGATCCTTCTCCATCACGACTATGCGTCCACACACACACACACACACACACAGCTTACTTATCTTTCAGTTCCTGAAGTCTGAGGTCAAACTTATGATTCACCTGCCATCTGGTCTGGAACCTGGCCCCATGTGACTTTTTTATGTTCCCAATGATAAAAAAATTGCATATGTAGAGAGATTTTCAGCTCCAGAGGGTGTTATTACCTACGAAGGGGAGCTTGCAGCCATCGAAGAAAATATGTGGGAGTGCTTCCAGAAGTGCTTTCAATGAATTCAAAAGAGTATACAGTGTGGTAGTGGGTACTTTGAGAAAGTACAAGAATCAGAGTAATTTTTAAAAAATTATTCTTAATGTATCTCCAAACTTTAATAGTGACCCTTGTATGATGCAACTGGGTTAAGACATTGTACAATATTGCTTTGAAGGTGTAACTTCAAATCCATTTGTTTTATTTTAAACAGAATCATATTAATGTCAAAGAACTCCTTTACCATGTTATGTAAGGATTGAACTAAAGTGCTAAATGTTATGTTTTAACAGCGCATTGCACTCCAAAAGATTGAATTTGCATCAAGGATACCAGAAGAGCCACCGGGAGATCACCCAGAGTCCGTTCACATTGTTTTCAAATTACCTAATGGTACGCGCTTAGAGAGAAGATTTCTGCAAAGCCATTCTTTAAAGGTATGTATGTTACACATTTTCAGGGGATGACTTTGGCTCAATAAAATAATTAGGTTTAACATGTAAGATTTGAAGCTTTCACAGCGAACGTAGGTTTAGGTTAGGTCACTATCTATTTGTCACTATCACTGACAAATAACAAATTCTCCATAGGTTTAAAAGTTTGAGTAAAAATATAATTATAGGAAAACTAAAGTTATGTATGCTAGCATCGACAATTTTTATTAGCAATAGTGGTGGCGGTGGCAGTGGTGGTGGTGGCGGCGATTTATTCACCGTTTAGTAGCTACAAAGGTTACAATAGGCTTGTGCATCAAACTCTTTTATATTATATAAAGGATGTCTAATCAGCCATTTGTACAATCTCTCTTTATACACTTGAACATTTGCAGTAGTTATTTTTGTTGGAAGTGAATTGAAGAGTTTTATGCTTATTACTTTGTAATACATGGAGGTCCTCTGCAATCTGTGGTAAGGCATATCAATTTTATTACTACTAAGTGTATTGTATTCATGTATATCACTCCTGACATTGTAGGTATGCAAATTCTCTTTTATATGGATCAAAACTTCATAAATATATAAATCAATAACAGTAGGAATTTCTAATTCTATAAATAATAGTTTGCAATTTTTGATAGGTAGAACTGGAACTAAAAAATTCATATCCCAGTTGTGGCATTGAATTTTTAAGTTCCAGTTCTACCTCTCAAACTTTGCCCACAAACGGCTTGTGTGTTTAAAAACACCAACAGTAAGTTTGTTGGCATAAATAAATAATAAATAGTTTGCAATGTTCATGTTTCTTCAAGTTAGTCAAAATTCTTATTGCCTTTTTCTGAATTCTTAATACTTCTTGTATCTGCGGACTACTTCCCCATAATACTATTTCATATCTAAATATGGACTGAAAGAACGAAAAGTATGTCATTTCAATAAATTCTTTCGGGACAGCTTTTCTTTAATTTGGCTAAGAGAAATATCATGCACGATAACTTATTGCATAAAGAGTTGATATGCGGATTCCAGGATAGTTGTTTATCTGTTAGCATAACAAGAAGCTCCACACTATCACTGTCAGTAGTTACATGTTTCAGACTGAAAATGTTTTGAGTGCAGTGATTCATAAGGAAGCCATTACTTCTAAACCAAGTTTAAGCTTGCTGCATGGTTTCAATATCTTGGTGAGATAAATACAAAGTTTACAGCACTAATGTTAAAGTGAAAAACATATAATATGAAAGTCAAAGCATAGATTGATTTTGCATATTGTAATTAAAAACAGCAACAGAGCATATGCCTTTATTCTTTCTTTATCTTAAAATACAAGAAGTAATTTACAAAATATGAAAAAGTAACTTGCACATAGATTATCGTTGCAACAGTGTCTTTTAATCTCATATTGCTTGTATTACAATCTCTGGTTAACAGCTAAGGTTTGCTAATCTGTAGTTATTGTTAACTTTTGGTTAAAGAAAGTGCACCCTAATATATCAAATGTTAGGTAACTATAGGTAGTTTAGCATGAAGATTGATAACAATTTAGTGTTGTTGGCAACATTTTGTGGTCTAATTTGATACCATCCAGGTAGAAGTTAGCAGACTCAGTTCTTCAAAATAAGCACTCTGTTATTTTCTTAGCTTGCTGTCTAATTTATGTATATAATAAAATGTACATTTTTATTAAATTAGTGTGGTGAGCTTTCATAATTAATAATCAGTCCAACCTGCGTAAATGGCCAATTTCACTTAGTCACTTCAATAACAAGTCATTTTTCTGTGGAACCGATTTATTTTCCCATAAGGCCTGTATAAATATCCTCCCCTTTAAAGTCGCCTCACACCTTAGTCAGCAGCAACACAAATTTCAGAAAATGGCCTGAATTAAGTGCTCAATCATAACTAAAGCCAAATTTTTTGGAACCATATCATGTTTGGGAGATTTAGTTATGCCGTGAGTGTATTTGCCTGGAGTGAGAGACAAGCCATGAGCACTTTAGGGAACATCCCCATGCACACGGTAAGGTTACTCTGAATTGTGGCTTTAGACGTAACCATTATGAATACTTTTCACCCTAAAACCATCATTCAGACTTGCCTTTGATTCTTAGAAGTCAAAAGTTCACGCAAGTGCAGTTAGGCCTCTTTCTTTCAGGAATGGTGTTATAACACAGGTCTGTCCCTCTGTCCTCTTTCTCCATGTGAGGTCAATATATGGTTATCACTTCTTAAAATTAAGGTTATACAGGTCTTCAAGGACAAGAAACGATAGTTTCATTAGTTGTGTATGGGATGCTTTTCCTTTGTGAAGCCACTGCATTCTTGTTTACTAATTCACTCAGTCATCTTCAGTCAGTGAATCTGTAAGGAAGATCATAATGTACGACAAGTCAGGTGTTGTTTTAACTTTGGAAGAAAGGAGGAAAGTGATTCTTGAAATTAAATAAGGAATGTCTGCAAGGAAATTTGCCAACTTTTCAAATGTGTTAGAACATAAATGAATAACACTCTAGAACAAAAAAAATCTTATGTGTCTCACTCACATGACTTTCTCTACTCTTGTACTAGCCATTCTTATAAACTATTTATTCCTCTATCTTCTTCGTGTTAATGGAGAAACTATCTTATTGCTTATTTCCTTGTAGGTGCAAGGGGAATATGGGAATACAGTGGGCTTTAAGCAATAGTCAAATCTTTTAAAGCTTTGAGATTCCGTTCTCTTTGCATGGCTAAGACATAAAAAAAATTAATAATGGTCTTCCATTTGACAAAAGTTTAAGTATTCCAAAACTCTCACAAATAACAAGCAATATCTCCAAAATGGTTCACACCACAAAAAAATTAATTTGGACATAAATTGTGTGTTTTAACGAGATCTACGTTTTTTGTACAACATTTTTTGTATAATAAGGTATTGTCTATCTCTAACAGTTTATCAGTTATGTAAAAGACGTCAAGAGTAAACAGGACTGTGTTGGCTACAGCCAGAAAATTCAAAATGTACATTTCATTTACCATAAAAATATCTTGAACATATGGCATTTTAATCAAAATCGTTTGAGCTATTTTCAAGAAAATAAGTGTTCAAGAAATGTTTATTGTAAAGGGTAGTTTAGGGTGGAGGAATTTTCTTCAAAATCTTTGTGTCGCATCCTTGAAAGATATTAAACTTAAATATAATTATATATAATATAATATATATATATAATTATTAGGGCAGCGACGTTGGAGCGGTTGCGTTTGTTGAGAGGCGCCCGGTAGTGATTCGGTTTCAAGGAGAGGGTTGAGTACACCTTACGTTGAGTCACAGTATTCGCCACACAGAGTTCACGCAGACACAATGCCAAAGGAAAGGTTACGAACGTCCACAGGTTTACAAAAGTATATAGTTGAGTATGGGGAACATGTTTTCTCTGTTGTTCAAGAAAAACTTTATTGTAAACCTTGCAATAAAACAATTACTCATAGTAAACCGAGTAATGTGCTACGACATGTCAGTACAGCAACACATAAGCTTTGTGTTGCAAAATGTGAGGATCCATCGCTACAACAAGACGTACTTCCATCAAATAAAACATTTAATGAAGAGCTATGCGCGGCATTTATTTCTGCAGATATTCCTCTACAAAAACTACAGGATCCGAAGTTGCGTGCGTTTTTAGAAAAGTACACTGGCAAACCAATTCCACATCCTACGACCTTACTTAAGTACTATGTACGAAAATGTTATGATAAGTGCATTGATTGTATAAGAATGAACCTAAATAACCACAACATATGGGTTTCAATGGATGAAACAACGGATGCCGTTGGGCGATTTGTGGTCAATGTAGTTGTTGGAGCACTGGACGCAGAAGGTCCCCTTGGACCGTATCTTCTAACAAGTGACGTCAGTGTTGCAAATTATTCTACTATAAGTGTAGTGTTTGACAATGCCATGAAAATACTATGGCCATCAGGTGTGCAACACGATAGAGTACGACTATTTGTTACCAATGCAGCTACCTATATGGTAAAGGCAGGAACCCATTTGCAAGTCACTTACAAAATCGTAATACATGTCACGTGCCTTGCTCACGCCTGCCACAGACTAGCAGAAGAGGTACGATCTCAATTTCCTGCCGCTGATAAGCTTATAGGGACTGTCAAGAAGGTATTTGTAAAATCGCCTTCACGTGTGGCAATATTTCGAAATCTTTATCCAGGAGTTGCTCTTCCTCCCGCACCAGTTCTAACACGATGGGGAACATGGCTGGAAGCATGCGAGTACTATTCTATGAATTTCGATGCTGTTAAACACGTGGTGCAGGAGTTTGACATTAACGCTGCAACCACAATAAAAACAGCTCAAATCCTTTTACGTGACCCTGATATTAAACGTCAGTTGTCATACATTACCTCGAATTTTGGATTTCTTACCTCTGCAATCCAATCTTTAGAAAGGTCTGGAGAAGAACTGGTAAAACAAATAACCGTCATGAAACAAGTTACCGACAAGCTGAATTCTATGGAGGATAGCGTGGGGAAAAGAATAGCTGCGAAACTGCAAACTCTTTTACAGAAAAACAAAGGATACCATAAACTGCGTAAAATTGCCAACGTAATTAAAGACGAAAGCAGTGCTTCAAAATGCCCAGATATAGACAGAAGATGTGTAACATATTTTACATATGCACCTGTGGTTTCAGCAGATGTGGAACGCAGCTTTTCTGCCTATAAGTCAGTGTTGTCGGATAGGAGACAGTCATTTTCGTTCGAAAACCTGAAGATGTGGGTTGTAATTCATTGCAACAAATAGACATAGCAATTAATCAATGTGCAAATTGTGAATTAACGTTTGCGTTAACTATTTAATAAAGATGTTTCAGTTATTTAAGTTAGCAGAAATGCTATAAACAGTACTGCAGAAATAAAGTACATATGCATAAGACATGCGTAACTCTCCCTGTATAGTCATTTGGACACTACCATGCCGCGTCAGTGTCCGCCAACCCTTATTGCTACAACCTGCCCCTTCCTATTCTATACGATATCCGCACGTTCCGGCCCCGATGTCGCTGCTCTAATAATTATATATAATATTATATATAATTATATATAATATAATTATAAATATAATTGGTTTTTAAGCGACTTTTCATTTTTGAGTTACACTGTTCACACACACAGACCGTTTTCTAAAAGTGCCTCTTTTTTATTCAGGAGCTTCAAAACATACATTACTGGTGAAATCTCAACATTGAAATTTTGGGTGGAATACAATACTCTTTCTACTTACTATGCATAGTAGAGAAAGTAAAAATGTGTTTTAAAAGAGTGAGAAGAAAACAAACAAAATGTAATGAATAGAAAAATGAAATCGAAGTACAGAAAAGTGAACTTCTCGTATACAAATGATTTAAGTGCATACATGCTAAGAAACTGGTGATCAGTGGGCCAGTGATGCAGGAAAGCATAACAGACAGGAACAGAATTAAATGTGCAAGTTTTTGTTGCTACCAAGCAATGACTGGAGCATTTTAGGAAATGACATAACATGTTCTGGACAGTCTGCTTTCAGTGAAAGTTGTTGAATGGAAAAGTAGACGGCCCTCAATCTTGGCAGGGTAAGATGTTAAGGACATTTACAATGACACTGGTCCATTCCCAGAAAATTTTTGACAGTAAAAATTGAAGTGTGCTAGGGGAAGAAAATAGCAAGGAAATGAGTTACTTATATTACATTGTAACATTGCAGGAGAGAGGGAGCCAGGGAAATCAGAAAGACCTTGGTGCGTTGCAAATGTTAACGTGAACTTATTGGATGTAAAGTGGATAATGTCCACCGTATTTGAACAGTGGTTGAGAGAGTTCATGATTAAGATGGGAGGCGGCGCCCTGGCCGAGCAGTTAGCGCGCTCGCCTACCACCTAGGCGGCCCAGGTTCAATCCTAGGGACCCGCATGTGGTATTCGTGGTGGACGAATCGGCATCAGGGCGGGTTTTCTCCGGGTGCTCCGGTTTCCCCCGCCATCTCATTCCACTGGTGCTCCATCTTCATTCCATGTATCATCAGTGTCACCGCCTGCGGTGCCGTAGTAGTAAAAGCGGGCGCTAAACACTACAACAACAAATTAAGATGGGACAAGACTGGAATGTGAGTTTTCTTTTAGACAGTGCACCTTGTCACTGTAAAATTTAACTCTCCAATGAGAAATTATTGTTTCTACTTCCAAACACTTTTGTCTCATATTCGGCCTCTGGATTAAGGGGTAATTCAGGCTCATAAACTAAAGTATAATAAGAATGTTCTCTGCACCCTGGTAGCCTGAATGGATGTTGCTGAATGTGTGTCAGATTTAACAAAAGTGTTACATGTCGGTGATACTGTATCCTGGACTAAATTTGTCTGGGACGCAGTGAAGGAAGAAACCATCCAAACTGTTTTAGGAGATCTAGTGTTTATAACACAACCTGTGTTAACCCCGTGTCACAGCGTGATACAGAGGAGTAACTGGAGAAACTTCCGGATGCATGCACCAGTGCATCACAAAATGCGTGAAAAGTGTGACTACAGAAAGTTCACCTCAGTGCAAACCTTCATTTGCTCTTTCTTTTCGCTTGTCTCGCAGGTTCCCACTGTGATTTAAATGGACTTTTGGCATTCTTTTCTTTCTTTGGAGCAAGTTGCTCCATAATTAAGTATATTGCACGTATGTACTTCACTCATGAGTAAGCCATCTATCAGCACATGTTTCCTTGGGTCTTCCGGTCTTGACTGTGCAACAAACAAGTTGAGTCGTACTTAACTGGGTGACCATGATGCACAGTGCAGGTAACATCTGCACCTTTGATTGCATCCGGTGTGATTTTAAGCTTTGAGGTGCCTTGATTTAGAGGATGACTGGGTGGCTTGACTTCAAAATGATTGTCAAGGTAAGTTAATTTTTGTTTTTATACAGTATTTAGGGTTTTATCTTCTCACTTCGTTTTTCCTTCACACTCCTGTAATGGATATTATTTATCTTTTATAGGGACACTTATATCTGAGAATATTGGGAGTGGTGAAGAGAGTAACTGTGATGGCATCAACTGTTGTTTCTAAAGTAGGGGATTGCAGCCCTCTGTAATGTACAGACAGCCACTGTGTTGAATAGCACAGCAAGAATACTGTCTGAATAAACTTCTAGGATGTTTTGAAACACATGCTGTTAAAACAAAAGATGTGGAAGCAGTACTAAACAAACCACATTGAAAGAGTTTTTATAAAAAAGTAAACTACAAAATGTCCCTGTACAGTACATAACTGTATTATAAAATAACCAGTTGCATAATTATATCTCTCGTCATATATAAGTAAAGTACATAATATTATGCATGTTAATTTCATTTACTATACTGTACGTAAATTAAAGCCTTAATCACTTAATGCATGTATGTGATTGTTACTTTTAATACAGTGTAGATCATGCTGTAACTAATCATAATGAGCCAGACCTTTCTTGATTTCAAAAATTTCCTACCCTCAATTCAGCGGTCATCTGTACTAACGACCATTTTTTGGAAGAACGACTGTTGACAGCTTTAGGCAGATTTCAGCATAGATCATTTTGCATAGGTTGATAATGTACTACATATATTCAGGAACATAATAAAGTATAAGAGGTTGAATCAGAACTGAAAAATTCAGTGCCATAGTCAGGATTTGGACCACATTGCCCACACACAGTTTGTGTGTTTAAAAACACCAGCAGTAAGCTTGTTGGCAAAAATAAATAAATAAATAAATAAATAAATAATAATAATAATAATAATAATAATAATAATAATAATAATAATAATAATAATAATAATAATAATAATAATAATAATAATAATAAATTAATAATTAATAATAATAGTAGTAATAGTAGTAATAATAGTAATAGTAAGAATAATAGTAAGAATAAGAGTGAGAATAATAACAATAAGAATAACAAAGTATACTTGGTGTTAATATATTTTGTGTATGTTAGGTAGTTATATATCATTTGTACACATTAAACTGCCTTTAAATAAGCTTATATGGGGCTTCAAGCTTATTTAGGTGAATGAAAAAGCAAATTTTGCCTTACATAGGAACGTGCTAAATTTTCGCTGTAGCAATAAAAGCTAGATTATGTCTTGATTCTGATGTATGCCAACACGTATTTTCTTTTTTGATTCTATTGTTAAAACATTTGGAACTGAGCAGGAGAGAAATGTAATGGTATTAGTATTGCCCATGCTGTAACAGCCTTCCTCATACCATTGTTTTTTAGAGTAACTGGTCTTGTGGATGGTGTCACCTCTTTTACTTTGGTTATTCTGAGCTGTAACTCAACAAGCAGAATCTTTAACAACACTTTGAATGCACAGCTGTAACTGACTTGTCAACAGCAGTGCTGTACTTATTTTATTTCTGCTTTGTGGTATGGAAGACTGTTTACACTGAACTTTGTGTAGATTACATTGAAAAACACAATCAACAAATCTGTTGAGTTAATAAAGACCATACACCCAGGAAGGGTTATAATGCTGCCAGAAATTTTTAAAGAACATGTGTGGAAGGAAACAGCCATAACACAGTTTTGGTTTATCTCATTTTCCAATTTCCCCATTTTTGTATACCAGTAGCATCAAAACACTTCATTCTCGGCTTTGCTACAAAAGGAATAAAGTAGACTTTTAATAGATTACGTCATTTCAAAGTATTAAATTAAATAGGTTTCACTTTTGACATGCTCAGTGTGGGTTAGTGCAAGAACACTAATCTTATGAAATGATTAGTGCTTACATGTAGAAGAAATCCCACAAAAAAAGGGGAAAAAACACTGGAAAGGCTATGTTGGGTAATCCACATGTGTAGGCAGGCCCAAATGACTTAGTTGTCAACAGACCCTTAAATTCCACTCACTCAGTCACTTGTGTAGATTAGTGTGGAAATATTTGAGTTATTGCAAAGCAATAACTTATATGGATATTTGCTTTCAATTTGTTATAGATTAATCGGAAATAGGACATTTTGGAATACATGATTTGCCTCTTAACAAACAGTTATTTACAAGGTGATGTTTCATATAATTTTGTTTTTATTATAGAAAGCCATATATTCAGTAACATAGAATGATGATATAACAATAAAATTTATTTTAAGATCTTAACATTGGATATTTTAATCTAAGAATATTTTCTTGATTAAATTCTGGAGAATACTCAATATATGCTTAAACTTAACTTTTTTCTGAGGTTACGTAATGCTGGGATTATGATGAACTTAACATAACATATTTTTTATTTTGTCGTTTAACAATGCTGTCAAGTGCCAGAATCACATCATCACTGGTGTGCTGGAATTGCATCCTGCAGGAGTTGTTTTACATGCCAGTAAGTTTACTGACATGGAGCTGTTGTTTTTAAACACAGTTAAAAATCATTGGTCTGGGGCATATTTGTACCTGCGACCTTGGGATTAGTAGGCCAGTGTCTATCAACTGAGCCACCCAGACCGACAGATTAATTTAACGTGACTTAACATGATGGACATAACAGGAAAGTCTAAGACATATTAAATGGGGCTCTTTAGGGTCGACTTAACATGACTTAACTTAATATGACATAATGTAACAGTTTTGCAATGCCAAACTTTTCCTTCATGTTACGTCAAGTTTGGAGGTCACACGACTGATTTGAACCGATCAGTGAGTAGCACCATGCAGGAATAAATTGTAGATCATAAAAGTGACAGTGTCGTTTCCACCAATAAGTTAGGGGTGAGGGTAGAAAACATGTTTTGCGGTCACAAACACAGTGTTCAGTGTGTGCTTGTGTGTATATTACTTGAAATTAAAGCTCAAGATTATATCATTACTTTTGGAATGGGACGTGGTATGGAGACCGGTTACATGCTTTTAAATGTATTTCTTCTACTTATAATTGTGATGGAACTACTGCTAGTTGTTCACAATCCACCACTGATTGCATGGAAGGGGTGGAACCTCTCCCTCCTTCTCCATAGCAACAGAGACAGAGGGATGAGTACTTGCTTCTCTTTTCAACGTATTTGTTTCTCTTTCTTTAGGCCTGAGAGAAGGTGAACCAAACAAGGTATAACGTAGGTTATGGCCATCTCCATACTTCATTTGCTGTTTAAAGATGTTTCTTACTCCACATTTTTGTATTCTCTTTCTTTTCATTTTTGGAAAACATAACCTGTGATTAGAAAAAGAGAGCTGCTTCAAACATCTGCCATGTCTGCTGAGTATAAGAATAACTAATCAGGATCATTCCCATTATGATAAGTTAAGTGAATCCTAATAGGCGTTCTAGTTTCTTAATTCATGTTACAGCCTGTCACGTTAAGTAAAGTTCATCATAATCCAGGCTTAACACAAAGCAAGTACTGCACATTGAAGCACTAAGAAATGAACAAGAAATGAACTGCAATATTAAGCACTAAAATCAATACTGAACTCTTTGTGACACCCCATTTTGATTAAGTTGAAGTAAAATGAAAAATTACAACAGGTGGTTGAAATAAAGACCTGTAGTATCAATAAAATATGTGGAAAGATAATTCCACTGAACTGATTGATTCACAGATACCTCTCTGCAGAAATATATGCATCAAAAAATGAAAGTTGGCAGATGGTAGGATTCTTAAATAGAAGCATTAACCCTGTCAACCAGTGGCCTTCTAAAAAATAAGATAAAAGTGAAATCTTAGAGGATGTATCAAGGAACTAGCTAAACTTGAAATAGAATGGGTAAATACAGCCTTTTAATACATATAAAGCTAAACTAAACCCCGGCGCGTCAACCCACGAGGGGCCAAGGCCTACCGCCCAGCCACTGCGTCCCCCACCTTGGATTTGGATTTGGTTTAAGGGCGCTCAACTTCTAGGTCATCAGCGCCCTAGCGTCCCCCACCTCTGCCCACTACAAGCGTCATTGATGAGGTGCAGTACTGGAGGGTGGGACGTAGTCAGTGCCCTGAGCCCTCTCGGCCAGTTATGCGGTCTTCTAGACCTGGATCCACTACTTCTCCATCAAGTAGCTCCTCAATTGGTCCCCCCGGGACCTAACGAGGCGATAAAATCCCCATGCTGGTACCGGGGATTGAACCCTGGTCCTCCGCGCCAGAGGCAAGTGCGCTACCGACTGCACTACGGAGGCGGTCCTTTTAATACATATGCCATTCAGAAATTATATGTGCAAGTATACTTCAGATTTTATATTAAGAGGTTAAATAAAGTTTTGGTGTTGCAAAATAGTTCAGACACATTTATGAGTATTTAGTTAATATTGGTTGCATCATATTTAAGCAAATATTACTGTCATGCATGATAAAAAGGAAAAATAGTATAAAACAATCACCATACTATTGATAAGAATAACGCTGCAGCTGTTATGTAGCAGAAATATAATAGGAAATAAAGCCATCAGTGCAACTTATGACAGTTTTGCAATGCTTTCAGAGTCCCTCCTCATCCCAACCTTCAAATCTAATTATTTTAGCTTTCATCCTGTTATATAAATATTGATCCAAAATTTTGTGTTGGAGTTGACTGTCAATTGTGGCTGAAAGTATGCTGCTTTATGTATGGTTATCTCCAAGTTAGGATCCTAACTGCTATCCAAGGTGGCAGTTAGTGTATCATTAGAATAATTCCCAGTTAGCTGTTAACGAAAGTTTATAACAAAAAATTTATCTGACTTCTAGTTGGTATGTAACTGGCATCTCAACCAAAGATCATAAATACAGGTCCTAAGCTATGTTTTCTGCACGGGTGTTTTCATTGAAGTATATAGGAGTAGATAATAGTATGAAATGAGTAAGTAAATCTATAGATAACCAGGTGTTCACTGTAAATTACTTCATTAAATGCTCAAGGTAGCCTCCATTACATCTAAACACTTGGTGATTCATTTGATAAGGTTTTTTCTAAGAATTAACAACATACAATGGCTAAGTGTGGGACATTTTTTATATATTTGACTTCTCATATTCTCTGGTTGTAGGTGTTGTAAACATGACTTTTTTATGTTTCTCCACAATAAGTAATCCAAAGGTGTTATATCAGGTGAGCAAGGAGGTCAGGAGACAGGTCCAGAATGTCCAATCCAACTCTCACAAATGCTGTGTTTAACAATTTAGTGTACTGTGCATTGTAAAATATGGTGATGCATTATTCTGCTGATACACCTCTCTTCTCACATCCTTCGCCTTGGAAAAGACTGGACGCTTCCCTCTAGCATGTTTGTCTAATGAATGTAATTGTAAAACCTTCAAATGGATGATTAACACTCGCTTAGTGTGGTGGCTAGATACGAATAACCTGCTGAGCAATGTTCAGGGAGGTTTTCATTACCTTCGTTGCACTGTTGACAGTCTGACATGCATGGAGGTTTACATTTAAAATGCATTTCTCCTGAAGCTGCATGTCGTGAGTGTCTTCTTCGATCTGCAGAAGGCCTATGACACCACATGCCACTATGCTATCTGCTGTATTCTACACCGATACAATTTACGCTGTCATATAGCACTATTTCTTTTTAACTTTTTCCAAATTCACCGCTTTCTGTCCACATTGTAAACACGCTCTCCCAAGAGAGAAACCAGGAAAATGGTGTACCTCAGTGGTTGATTCTCAGTCTAACGATTAACGCTTTTTGTTGTAGCCATTGTAGCATTGCTGTGTCGTTCGTAGTGGAATACCGATGTCACTGAATGTTAACAGCTTTGTGATTTACTACTGCTCTTATAATCTTAAGCACATTGAGTATCAACTGCAGCTGACCATAACATCCATCGCCAACTGGGCACTTCACACCAGCTTTCAGTTCTCTCCAATGAAAACACAATATATCTACTTTCATCAACTTCATGGTGTACACCCTGCTTCTGATCTTCATTTGTGTGGCACATCCCTGTCATTTGTTCTGTAACTTAAAATTTTGCGCCCTCACCTTGACAGCAAACTTACATGAGAGCACCATATTCATCAATTCTGTGCTTCCTGCGATCACTCACTTCGGGTGCTTAGGACTTTATATGGACCATCTTGGGATAGCAATCACTCCGTAATGTTGAGGTTGTATTGCTTATTCATCTGGTCTAAACTTGACTGTGGCAGTTTTATCTGTGGTGCAGCACCTGCCTCTAAACTTCACTTTTTAGGCACTATACATCATACTGGTATCCATCCAACTACTGGATCTTTCTGCACTAGTTGTGTCAGTGTCTGTATGCTGACTCTGGCGAGCCTCTACTGTCTCTCCAACACTCAATTTTACTCTGTTGTTACGTGGCACACTTGGCAACTCACTTAGGTCACCCTTCTTTTAAATCTGTCTTGCACCCAGATCTTGCTCACCGTTATATACGGAATAGCACTATACCCTGCCCAAGCAGTGTTTGGTTTTGTGAGCTGCTCACTGCGCTTGATCTTCGACTGCCTGCTGTAGCACAGTATTCCTTTGGCCGCTATCCTCCTTGGCAACTTCAGCATGCCCGGTTCAACTTGGAGGTTCAGGCCACCCTAAGGTAGCTACCCCTGAACTTTTCACTCAGCTGCTGGGATGTTACTGGAACTACAATCTGGTATTTACTGATGGTTCCCAGGTGGGTGGTGCTACAGCATGTAGTTTCATGCATAAGGGTGAGGCTACAAGTACTCGTCTGGACAACAGTTCAGTTTTTCCTACCGAGCTCTTTGCCATATTTTATTTCTTACCTTTTATCTTCGGCTCCATTCCTGGAAGTTTTCTTGTATGCTGCGACTCTGAGCGCTATTCGAGCCCTGCAACAGTTTCTTGGCACGTCAGCACTCATTGTAAAACTTCAGATCCTTATCTCACAGTTGCTCATTCACGGAAGCTAGTTCATTTTAACATGGACCCCAGGCCATGTGGATATTCCCATCAATAAAGAGGCAGATGTGGCTGCTAAGTCTGCATGCCATTTGCCAGAGATGTGTACACACACTCTACCTTGTATAGGTGTGCAGCAGTACTTGTCAGTCTGGGAAGTGTTGGCTGGCACTCAATTGTGGACAGTTAAGGACAGCATACAACCCTGGATAATGTCCTGCAGGGATTCCAGGTGGACAGAGGTTATTCTAATCCGCTTAAAGATAAGTCACATGTGAGGCACTCATGGACTCCTTTTGCGTGGTGACCCTGTATGTGGCCCATGTCCTTAGATCGCTTGTGAGCACCAGTACATTGGCCTAGGGTTTACAGATGCCTCAATTTTGGCAACAACTCAGTGGCTGTCTGTAAGGCGCTGTGGTTAGTTGCCCATATTGACTTTAATAAACAAATCTGACTTATATTTTAATTTTAGGTGGTTTTTAGATATTTAATATTAGTTTTATGGTATTTTAACCTTATGATTTTTTTTTCAAAGTCAGACCTGTATTTTAGTTTTGGTACTTTTTAGATTTTTTAGACTTTTTTTATGGCATTTTAACCTTCTAATGTATCTTTTACTGTTTTAATTGTTAACTATTTTAACCTTATCTTTTGGCTTTCCACATTTTAACCCCATGAGTGTATTTTAGATTTTATGGTTTGACTACAGGCCTAAATGACCTTGTTGTCGAGGGCCCTTAAATCCTACTCACTCACTCACTCACTCACTCACTCACTCACTCACTCACTCACTCACTCACTCACTCACTCACTCACTCACTCATTCTTCTCACATTGAAAGGAATGTTTTCCAAGAGGGGATCAAAATAACAAAATGGTAATATGATTCAGCAGTAATTGTCTTTTCAAAGTAATGAACAATGAAAAGGTTATCAAGAATTCCACACCATATATTCTGTGGCCAACAATGCTGAGTAGACACTGGAAAAAAAAAAAAAAAAAAAAAAACCGGCGTAACAACCCATGAAGGGCCAGGCCTACCGCCCAGCCTCTGTGTCCCCCACCTCTGCCCACTACAGGCGTCATTTGAGTAGACACAGTTCTCATCAATTTGTGGTTTTCAGGTGACCTATACTGTGTATGATGCTTATTAACATGTTCACTGTTAAGAATATTGCTTCATCTGAGAATGTTTGCCAAGAATGAACCATTCTCTGCAATAGCATTTCTGTAATTACTAGCAAAAGCAAAACAACTGAAAGCTGAGGTTTTGATGCAAGCACTTACAATGGATAGTAATGCTGCTGCTTTAATATACACTGTGCTGAAGTGCGGCTAATCCCACTACCTTTTCTTGAATTATCTGTGGATTTATATCTGCAGTGGCAAGAATATTGATAGCATTTTCGTTGTCTGCCTCGGTAGCATGATGGTTAGCATGTCTGCCTCACGTTCAAGAGGTCACGAGTTCGAATCTCGCTTAAGGTAAGTTATCCGGGTAAGGTTTTTTTTCCGAGGTTTTCCCTACCCTGAGAAGACGAATGTTGGGTAACTTAAAGCTCCATGGACCTCGGGCTCATTTGAGCATCATTTCACCCATTTCATTTCATTCATTCGTCTGATATGACACAATGTTGGAGGACGTTAATTAAAAAAAAAAAAAAAAAAAATAGCACTTTCATCATTCAGTTTTAATTTCATATGTGTTTATACTTCCATGCTTAGCCATGTTTCTAATCATTTAAATTTCATCATGTGATATTTTCATGCCACATTGTTTACTGAACATTGCTGGTGCAATTCAATAATTTCTTCTGAGTTCCTGTAGTACTAAAATCATATTTACCTTTTATAAAAATTAGCCATATTTCTGAATCTAGAATAGCCATAGTAAACAATAAATAAGACCAAATACATATTTTGAGATATTTGTAAAAAAGGGTACCAGCGGTGTACAAAAATCTATAGTTAATCTACCATTTTATGCAGCTAAAAGATTAGTTAACTGTGAATTCAAAAAAAATTATTGCAAAATATTACTATGAAAAATCAAAGAATAACAGATGGGAACTACCAAACATTCAAACAGTAATTCCTGAATATCCTCGAAAAACGGCAGTTGCAACCTTCAGGTCGATTACAGGACATAATTGTCTGGCAAAACATTTAAACAGAATTGGGATATATTCTTCACCACTCTGTCCTCTATGTGATCTGCAAGAGGAAGTGGATCGAGACCACCTTCAAATATGCCCGGCCACTTCTAATGCCCCATCCATAAGCGAAAAATATTGGAGAGCAAGAGGATTAATGACTTCATCGTCAGAAATCCAGCATTAGCTAACAACAACAACAATATTTTGAGATATTAGGTGGTTTAAAAACCAGAGTACTGATGTGTTTTCATTCAATAGTTCATTTTCTGCTCAAGTTCGTGAGATGTATTACCTAAATTAAACATCTTGTAACTGCTCAGCTATTCATTTCTGAGAAAAAAGTGTTGAATGAAAGTTGCTTAGTTTATTGAGAGGAATCAGAATGTAAATTTCATGATGTTTTCATTTAAAATGTTGGAGTTTGACTGCTGGCCTCTTTCGTGTAAGGGGCTCTGGGGAAATATTACCCATATTACATTTGGAAGTCCATTAATAAGATTTGGAATATAAAGCAGTCAGTCATATCTGTTCATTTAAGAGATGTTTGCTTATAACACTTTATTATATGTAAACTGGGTAAAAAAAGAAATGAAAGGAAATACTTAGGGGTCTCAGATTTCTGCTATCTTATTGATTCTAGCTGCCTTGTTTTGTAGCATAGAAAAATGGAGTTACATTACCGTACATAGGAACAGTAATTCTGCAACAGTAAGTGGATCATGTCATTAATATGTATGTTGCTTTCTTTGTATTCATGCTATATTGTGTCCCCACTTCAGAACAACAGGCCTGTATTATTGGCTCTGAATTATTACAGTCAGTCTTTTCATTTGCTTCAATAAAATAATGAACTGAAAGTTGTTGTTGTTGTTTTCTAGTGCCTTGCCTCTGGCAATGAAGCCATTAGCATTTGTGCTTTCCAATACTTTTGAACTGTAGTTTCTTCTGATCTTAATGCTTCACAGGTCTTCAAGTGGTCTTCGTTCATTTCTGCTGGATCGTTACACAGGACACATATTGGTGAGAACTGAAAGTTGTTCTCAGTAATTTCACAGCAAAAGCATAGAGGAATGTGACTACTGTGCTTTTCAAATGGGAAGGAGCTTGTCCTTGAGCGTCTCCAGGTCAGTAACCAATCGGAGTCCTGTTGTGTTGTCATATTGCTTTCCCCTTAAGTGGGGATTGACGTGCACTAAGAAATATGAAGAGTGGGGGTAATGAGCTTGCAACGCTGTGCATGTAAATGTATCTCATTGGCTGCAGATCAGAACTCCTCCCATTTGAAAAGCTCAGTAAATGCATATCATAGGTCTCCTTCACCCCTCCTCTTGCTCATTATAGGTGTATCACATTTTCTGAAGAGAAAGCATTCAGTTCTGATTCTACCTCTCAAAGAAAACATATTTGCACATGTGCCAGGCATCACCAAGTGGAATAATTCAAATAAGTAAAATCAACTAATGCATTAGTTGCACATTCATTTGTTGTGCCAAAGTCGCAGACCTTCCTTGTGAGATGATCCAAATGGAAAACACATTTTTAACATATGAAGGTGTTAGTCATTAAACATACTTCACATTTTCATTACAGAAAGGCAAATTTCTTCATAGATTTATTGGTTACTAATTCTAATAACTGGAATAATTCAATATGTCATTCAAAAACCTAAATCTAAATACTGCTAAAACCAGTTATACAATGCTGAAGGGACTGACAGTTTACAGTCGTTATAGCCAATAGTGACACAAACTGGGTGTTTGTTTTTGTTTGTTGCAAAAAGAAAATGAGATCTGAAATTTTGGGCTGCCATAGAGTTTAAAGTTCAAAAGGTAGCACAAATACAGTACACCTACAGTATTTACAGTTCAGTATTTGCGGAGAGGGACTGAAGAGGAATTTTTCTTATGTTAATTTAGGGCATACAGCAATAACATGCCAGCAAAATGTAAAAACCAATAATGATCGAGGAAAGAAGTAACAATGTAGATTGTTCAATAATGTCAAACATGGCCAGATAATGAATGTAAAAAATTTTTTATCTTGACTTGAGTATCTGTATACAGAGTCCAGTATCGGTTATATTAAACTTATTGGAATCACTCAATGCAAGTTCACAAAGTATGTATTTTTCCAAAATGTTTCATTACTTTCCTAATTTTGTGTTGTCACTACTTCAGTTACTGTAATTAAAAGTTCATCACACTGAAGAAGTCGTTCATCATTTTCTATACAGACTATTATGCTATTACACTACAATGATCTTAGGACAATCAAATCTCGTAACACATTCTTTGTTCTGAGAGTCAGCAGTGATTCATATAAATGTTTGGCTATACCTAAAATGCTATCCTTAAGTATTAATTATATTGTTTAAGTATCACTATATTAAATTCACCACACTGTATAGAGTTGTTCACCTTAAAGCACATCTTTATTTACTTACTATTTATTTTTCACAGGAACTGTATTGTTATGTATTCTGCAATCCAGCATCACCAGATTCATTTGAAATAACAACTAACTTTCCAAAAAGAGTGCTTAAATGTCAAGAAGATGAGAATGGTGAAGAGATACAAACACTTGGACAAGCAGGACTTCGTGGCAAGGAGGTTCTCTTCGTTCATGATTTAGAAGCATGATGTAATGGCACATTCACCTGCTGTTGTAAGCAATAATACAGTAGGAGTATAATTTTGTTAATTATTTCAGTGCATCTTAATGGTGGCAAAAGGACATTGTCATAAATAATGACATATATACTGTTTTTTTCAGAGTCAGGAAACTGTAGCAAATATTACTGTGATTGAGGATTTGGTGAAACTTCCAAAGTTTGTGAAGCCAAGGATCAGCATTGTATCTTTAAAATAACGTTTTTTTCTTTTTTTTTTCCTCCTCAAATTACGAGTGCCTCAAAATGAGTAAGTTTCAAATGTGGCAAACGTGGCTCAATGGTATGCCCAGCTTTATTGTGTTCAATGATTTTTCTTGATTGCATTTGTTCAGAATGGCAGTATCAGGAGTGAAATTGTTGCATGAAAGAATCCTGTGATTAAGAACTCAATAAGTTGTTACCGCAGCAAATATGTCGAAACTTTTGTAGCAATATTTGTTGTAAATGTTTCATTCTATTACACATTTTATGTACTTTCATGCTACTGCTTTTAATATTTCTTTTTCATGAATAGACTGAGTTTAATTTTGAATAAAATATGTTACCAAAAATGATGGAAAGGCATTTAAGTGCTCATTTATAATGCTGCATATATTCTTTTCTGTATGTTCGTTAATTTGCATAAAACAGACTGAAGTTACTTTTGAATAAAATATGTTACCAAAAATGATGAAAAGATATTTTAGTACTCATTTGTAATGCTACATATATAATTTTTTGTGTATGTCAGTCATGGCTTTTTTGGCAAACGTGTAGTTCATGATCCTGGTTAAGAAGCTGCACTAGAAAACTAAGCGATCATATAATAATTCCGTTTGGTAGAATCAGTAATAATGTGTTGGATTATTAATTTAGTGTACGTGTTCTGTTGGGGTCGTGTAGGGGTAGGTGATCCGAAAAATGCCTGTTGAACCATGTTAGACTCACATTTGAGTCAAATATCCAAGTTAGGACTTATCAAGCATTTTCCTGACACCCTGATAATGGGACAACCGAGGTGCTAAAGGAACCTGAAATTATTTTCAGCACTAATTTCCCTTCATCTTGAAACATCTTGACATTTGATGAAATTCGTTCTTGGTTTCTTTTTTCCCTTCCTTCCTCTGTCACGCCCCCTTCCTCCATTCCTCCCTTTCTTTATCCATTCTCCCTCACTCCCTTTTCTCCTTCCCTCCCTTTCTTCCTCCCTACCACCCTCCTTTACTTCTCCCTCCATTCCACTCTCCCTCCTTCCTTACTTACCTTCCTCCCTCCCTCCCCTATTGCATTTCCTCCCTCCCTCACTTGCTCTTCCTCCTTCCCTCTTCCATTCATTTCTCTCTCCCTTTCTTCCTCTCTCCATCCTTTCCTCCTCCCTCCACTCTTCCCTGCCTTCCTACTTATCTTCCTTCCTTCCTACCCACCCACCCACCCACCCACCCACCCACCTACCTCCCCACCTTCCCTCCAGAATGGTGGACACAGATGGTACATGCAGTGAAATGGTAACTGGGAAAGGAGTTTTTGGAAGGAGACTTTCTAGGCCTAAGCTTAATGTACCTCCCTAACATTTGTCAGTTACGAGGACACAGGAAAACCTATGAAAAGTCTCAGCCAGGGAGAACAGTCTTGCTAGAGTTTGAAGTGCAGACCTCCCATTCAAGAGTTCATGTCTTAATAAATTTGGCCACCCGTGTTAGTATTCAGTGAATGGTGTTAGATTCCTCTGAGTACTGACTTATGAGGGTCATGTAAGTTCTCTGCCTGATTCGGAGACATCATGAAGATAGGTTACTATGATAGTTGTTCAGTATCATCCCTTAGCACTCTTTAAAGTATCAGATGCATAACTGTTCATTTGTTTGTGGCAATCATGCAAGCAAACTGGTGTTAACATTTTCTGCAGAAAGAATAAAACTGAAATATGAGCTGTGATATAATATGTTTTGAAAGATTTAGTCCCAACAGAAATACAAAAGTAGGTAGATTCAACATAAAGGATTCTTCCCTTTGCTTACAATGGTTAAAAAGCTGGCTGCTGAATTTAAGTGTAGCGATACATCCATTTAAGTTGAAAATTCCCAAACCGCTATGACTGACAAGATTGAGAGAAACATTCACAATGCCATGCTCAATGATAGCTGTGTCCATTTAACACTAATGTTGTGGATATGAGAATGTTTTCCATATGATGGGTGCTGCATTTGTTAACAATGGACCAAAACCCTATTTTGATGAACATTACTCAAGAGTTTTTAAACCTGTTTAAATGCAATTCCAGGGAGGGCTTTTTTTATGTTATGTAACAGTAGATGAAACATGGATTCATCACTACATGTCAGAGGCAAAAGAGCAGTCCAAACGGTGAGTGGCAGCAGGTGAAGGTTTACCAAAGAAAGCAAAAACTGTTCCACCTGCAGAAAAAGCCTTGGCTATTTTATGGTTTTCTAGTATTTTCATGGCATAGTGCTTATGTACTGGAGAACGTTCATTAGAAAACTGCCAGTCACATATTGCACAACTTGGCTGCCAGTTGCACAGCATATCCTGGTCGTGATGTGTGGACGTCAAATCACGTTAACAGTTACCGGAATAAATGCAAAATATGCCATATCACAGGAGATGTTGAAAATTATGTCCGTCTGCATTAATACGTCTACGGCATCTTCTAAGGAAATTTTTATTCACATGCCTTAGTTCAGCTTCCACTATAATGTTAATTTCTCTTCTGATATTTCATTTCAATTTTGTCTTGTGCAAGGCACTTAAGACATTTTCAAGATGACTGTTCTAATCTTTCTCTGATTTCATCTAATTTCTGTTCCGTAAGCACATGCCATTTTACCTTTTCCTATCACCAATTGCTCCCATCTCTCTGAATTTACAAGCATACGAACAGTGTCTCTACTCGGAACATGCATGTCAGGAAATTTAGTTTCAAATTGCCTTTCGACTGCCCTTTAAGATGATGAAAGCACAAATGTATTGTACATAAACACCCTTTGTTGTACTATATGCCGCAGCTGATTGATTTTGAAAACACTTCAAGCAAAACTAAACACTTCTGAATACTCCTAATGTTATTCACTTGTGAACTGGACTAGAACAGCACAGAATCCCTACCTAACAGAAGTAAGATTGACACATGCATAATGATTAGCATGTGGCTGCAGGGAAATGTAATGAAGGTCACACGGGCCATGCTCCTGCCAGCCAAGTTTTGTATTAAACGTATTGCACTGGATGCAAGCACATCACAGGAAATTATTACACTTCATAAATTAATCAATTGAAAAATGCTACTCAAGCTAAAGAACAAAAAAAAACTCATTTTCAACATGGTAATGAACTTTTGCATATGTCTTGATTGTTGCTTGCTTCAGAACTGTATGATCTTTGCTTCAAGTGTTTCCACATCCATAATATTTACTGGATTTGGCTCCTAGCAATTACTTTTTAGTTTTCAAATCTGAAGAAGTGGTTGGGAAACAAACATTAATTTTAAATAATGAGGTGGAGGCTATGACAGATGATCATTTTAAGACAAATCTTATTTTACTAAGGCTGTTAGAAATTTGGAAAGTATTGATATACAAGTTGACTGTGTTGAAGATTAAAAAGAAAACCAGTTCCTTTAAATATTGTGCTTTCTTGGCCAGGCCGAGAACTTAGATATACAGGGTGGAAGGTACTGCTTTGGCCAGAATAACCTGGCTAATAGGTGCAGGCATAAGAAATATAAAATACTAAGTTTGTTTTGGTAGATTGTAATCGTTTTTTAAAAATGTTCATTTTTCGGCAATATAAATGAGAAAAGTAACTAGTCGCTATCTTTGAAAATCTGTTGCTATATAACTGCAAAAGACTCCAAATTTAGCGACAAGTCATCAGAGTTAGCAACACTGCCACATACACACATTTTGTAGTTAACAAACAAACGTGTGAACAGATTAACAGTTAAATCTCCTCTCATACCTCAAACCCTGGCCATCTTCTTCTAGTGGTCAGACAGTAGTTAGTATATACCAGGAGAGCAAAAATCTTCTGAACAAGCTGCATGGTGTTTTGCCTGTCTGCATCCTCGGTACTGATTGCCATCTGCCGCTGTCATAGAAGGGTGCAGATGAAACTGTACATTTTAAAACCTACTTTTATGCTTTACTGACCAACTTTATGAAAGAAGATGCTGAAAATAGTCACCGTTGTCCACACTTACATTTTTGGCACCTCTTTAGGAAACTATCCATCACTCGCCGTAGTTCACATTGAGAAATGCTGGCAATTTCCCGGCAGATATTTTGTTTTACTTCTTCCAGGGTGCGTGGATTTGTCTTGTATACTTTGTTTTCTGTACCCCAGAGATAGAAATCGCTTATTGGAGCTCTGAGAAAGCTTTCTCCACTAATGGTGCACCATACACCAAATTTTTCGTCATGAAGGGTTACTTCATAAACAGTATTAGGTTCTGAGTTATAGGACCAATTTTGTTCGAGCTAACAGTTGACCCCCATACATAATGAATACAACTTTGCCCCCCCCCCCCTTTTTTTTTCTTTAGAAAATTGACAGACAGGGAGCATGATTTTGCCATTTTTCAAGAAGACTGTGCAACAGCTGAAACAGCTAATCTTTCATTGAGAACAATTGAAAGTATGTTTCAGGACAGAATTATTAGTAGAGATTTGTGGCTCCCTCAGTCCCCCAACCTAACCCTTTGTTTCATTTTTGGATCTGTCATGTATTTTACTCAACGACTTACATTTCATGGGGTATAGAATGTCCATTGCTTGGAAAACCCGTCTTAAGGCATTCCCATTTCAATAGCCTTCCAAGTGTGAGTCCCGTCTTAAAACTGAATAGCTGATAACTGGTTCTATTGAATGCAGAACTTAGGTACATTTTACTGCAGTAGTTGGATTCCAAGTCCCATTTGACTTTGTACAGATGACCAGGGATTAGAGGAAAAGTGGCATATAAGGAACATAATTCATGCAATAAGGGGTTAATGAAGCATCAAGTAATGAGTAAGCCATAATTGCTGTCCCCAGTTTTGGTAACTATTGCCTTATTTCTTATTCTTATTATCAAGGGACATCCGTAGAATAACAAAATTATACAGGTGGAAGTGAAATGATCCGTTAGACTTCAACAGCAAGTTTCTCATGTTGTTAATAACAAGAAAGTCTAATACAAAAATGTTGAAAAGTTTATAGTTTTCTAGAAAAAATATTTTTATCAAAAAAAGTTATCACCTGGCTAAATTATTATTGATTGAAGGTTCTTGATTTATGGCTATATTCATAGAAAATTGAATAAACAACTTGGTGTATTTCAATAGATTCAACGGTTTTTGTGTAAATTAAATTTAAAAAACCCACAATTTATTGCAACAAAAAGGCAACAAATTTTGGGTTCTTTTAAATTTAATTTACACAAAAACCGTTGAATCTATGCCAAAGGAAAAGGTTATAATTTATTCAATTTTCTATGAATATAGCCATAAATCAAGAATCTTCAATCAATAATAATTCAACCAAGTGATAACTTTTTTTGATAAAAATATTTTTTTCTAGAAAACTATAAACTTTTCAGCATTTTGGGATTAGACTTTCTTGTTATTCACAATATGAGAAATTCGCTGTTAAAGTCTGACGGATCATTTCACTTCCATCCTGTCTATAGCATAGTGCAAGGTTGCTTTGTGTTGCACATTGGCAACCAGCAGGTTTTGTCAAGGTTTTAGAATATAATATATGTCTTTTTCGTATTTTACTAACATATACGCATATGAGTAAAATACAAGTATAATATAGCGATTTAATCCATACTTTGATCATAGTTATGTTAAAGGGGGCTTTCTACATCCACTGCCTAAGCTGACTAAATATGCTAGACTCGAACTCATGTTTGGCTTTAGTCTGTGTTTTGGAATATTTGAGTCGTGATGATGATGATTGTTGTTGTTGTTGATTTTTTTTTTTTTGTTTGTGTGTGTGTGTGTTTTTTTTTTTTTTTTTTTTAAATGTTGCATATATAACATATATAATGTTGCCAAAGTTTTCTTCCTATTTCTAATTGGATTATTTCTTGAATTTTATGTATCCTTAATTCTGATTGTAGTTTTAGTATTGGTTTCTTTCTCAGGCCCAAATAACCTAGTTGTCGACAAGCCCTTAAACTCTATTCATTCACTCTTCCTGTATTTCGTCCCTTTGTCCTTATAAATATACCTACAGTTTATTATTCTGTTTATATTGGTGCTATCACTATCATAATGTACCTTTAACTCCTGTGTTTTGTGGGCAAATTTTATTATACTTTTTTCACTTTGCTTCATTTTATTTTGTGAGCAATTGCTCCTCTAAAATTCCCTCTTTTCCGTAACAGAGAATGTCTTATGGTTTTCTCCTTCACAATTTCTGGTATATATTAGAATTCCTATTCTAATTAGTTCGAGAAATTACAGTTTCCCAACAAACTCAGTGTGTTGGCCATGCTTGCTTATCCTTACATTTCTTATTTCTCCTAAAACATGGAATGCATATTGGTGGTTGTTCTTTCTTTCCACAAACTCTTTATCATGGTCTTCTTCATTGCAATTTTTGCATGTTGATTTTTGGGTAGAAAAATTTTGAACACGTCTATAACAGAAACATTTTTGACAGCTTGCCTCCATATACGTTCTTTAATATTGTGACGCCGGCTGCACATCAAAGGGATGCTCAAGGTTAGTTACCTCACACCAACGCACTGTAAGAGCAAAAGCTGTTTCCAGACAATTCAAGAAACTCGACTGCCAGCTTGTTACAAGAAGCTTCGAGAAATGTCAAACTTCCAGAGAAATTGATGCTACCTAATTCTCGAGTCGGTATGGCTAAAGAAGTGGTTGTTGAGAGAGTTGAGTTAGTTTTCTCCTTCACAATTTCTGGTATATATTAGAATTCCTATTCTAATTAGTTCGAGAGTTAGTTTTAAGCAGTTAATTGTTGAAGTTTATTGTTTGTGTGAACAGTTGAGTAATATTAGTGAAGTTTGTATCAAGGTTGTGATACAACGGAACAGCCATGAGTTGTAAGGTAATGACAAATTATGAATTGTGTCAATGATGAAACAGAGAACTGCATTTTGTGATTCAGTTTTAGAAGCAATAAAGTGACATACAAAGTGGACTTGCATTTATCACATTTGCTGATTGGAGTCCACAACATGAAGTGTAGAGCAATTTGTGTGCCCTATTTGAAATCTACATTTGAATTTCTTGTCTTAGTCCTTTGTGTTATTATTACATCAAGGGTTTGTTTACCCATTTCTAGTTGCAGATTATTTTTCCTGCTGGTGCATCATTTAAGATTACTAGAGGATTTTTTATTCTGGCTGATTCAGTTTTAATGCCCTTGTTTTTCACACTTGTGATGTATTTTACACTCACTTATCTACAATTACTGCAGTGCAGTTTAATACTTAACACTTACAGTTTACTGAAATATTACAATATACTTTTAAAAACCTCAATTTTCTGCCACTTAAATTTACACTTAATATGGACTAGGTACATCACCTAAAGTTTGCTGTGCTCACAAAGCAGAAGACTGGTACGAAATATGCAATGAATCCACTAAAGCTTTTCCCTGTGTTGGAAACAATGCTTTCAGTAAAATCTCTCCAAAGTATGTGAGTAATTTAAAGCTATAAGTTAGGTACTTTAATTTTAATTTTGCAAGATATATTAACTAAACATACGAGTATCCTGATGTTCTAGTCATAGTGTGTTTATCACATTTGCTAATCAAGATGTACAGTATGAAGTTTCTAAGAAAAGAAAATGAAAGTTAGTTACTGTTAAAACTGATTTTACATTAAATAGCAATTATTTTCATATTCATAACCGAGTGAAGTGGCGCCACGCCGATTCGCATTCAAAATTACCTGGGTTCGATTCCTCGTGATCGCGCACTCTTATTTGGGGTTTTCAGTGGTTTCCTCATGTCACTTAGACGAATGCAGGGATGCTTAATTTCTTACCACAATTTCCTTTCCCTCATTTGCCTTCATTCCATTTTCATCTAATCTTTCAGGTGTACCTTCAGAAACGTGGTGTATGGTGGTACTGGACAGATGGCGCAGATGCCTGCATATTGTGACAACTGTTCTCGATGTTAAGTGGTGTTGTGCAGTTGCTGTCCTCTCTTACAGGGGACGCTTGTAGGACACTGGACCCGGAGTTATGGTGGCTGTAAGGCGGTGCCTGGCGCTGGGATGAAGGGATCTCAGCACTTGTTAGGGACCTCCACACGGCTCAGTGCCTGCGACTCGGTACCCTGTGGTTCCCTCACTTCATCCTTTCATCCTGGAAGGTGGGGGGGAGTGTGTTAACCGCAATAGATGTATGAAGGTCGCAGTGTGCGAGGTGTCCCCCTCCATATATATCCTCTGCCCTTTACCCTTTGGTACTTATTTTAGCTTACTGTACTCTTCATGTTGAGAACAGAAGGCATTCGGACCTCATAAATAAGTGTATATATGTTAATAATTTATAGTTAATTTAAAACGCTATCTGGGTTAAATATTAGGTTCATTGATTTTATGGATGAAATATCGCGCCTGCTTTACAGAAGAATCCAAAAATATTAATTTTTAGAGGTTCTCAAAAATTGGGCTTCTTTTATACCCGATTTAGACTTTGAAGAAATGTTGAAAGCTTTTATACATCATATTTCAACACTGTATCTCAGCAACTTGCCTAACATTTTTAGGTGGATCACCATGTAAACTACGTTTAAACCTGGTACATGTTTAGGTTCCTAACAAGTTTTATTTCAAGGTTTTACCTTTACATGCATGAGTTGCTTCGTTCTTACGGACAGATAGAAAGACAAAGGTAACATTCTTTAGTAAGGAATGCGCCTAAAAAGTTCAAATATTCCAAGAACCAAATCCTGGTTATGTCATTGTAGGAATATTTATTCATTGCCATTTGAATTCTCGTCAGTTTTAAAAAGCGGCCACTGGAATACTGTGTTGTGATTATGTTACAACATGAGTGTCCAAAATTCTCTCTTTGGAGAACCTTATGTAATGAGCGGCAATGCCTCACTCCACTCCTCAGACAGAGGGACAGACAGTCAGTATGCAGTGACTGACACAAACAGGCATCCTATGCAAGTTTTTTAGTCATGCCTTGAACTTTCTGGGAATATCCTCAGAAAACCTCTTCATTTTGTATGATTTTTGTATAAATGGTAAACAGTATGAGTGAGTGAGTGTGTGGGGTTTAAGGACTCATCGACGAGGTCATTTGGGTAAACAGTAAGAGACAGACAAAAGCTTACTAAATAAAAAATCTGATGTGTTGCACTCACATGACTTTCTCTACTCTTGTACTAACCATTCTTACAAACTCTTATTCCTACATCTTCTTCGTATTAGTTGAGATAAACATTTGCAGAAATTATCTTGTTTATCTTCTTGTAGGCACAAGGGGAATATGGGAATATGGTATACTTTGAACGATAGTCAAATCTTTTAAATTTCAAAATTTAAAACCTTCAAATTCCGTTCTTTTTGCACGGTTAACATATAAAAACAAATGAGATTCCATTTGACAGAAGTATAAGTACTCCAAAACTTTACAAATAGCAAGGAATATCTCCGAAATGGTTCTATCTACAAATAAATTTTTTCAGGCATAAATTGTGTTTTAACAAGATCTACATTTTTGTTTAGTAGGATCGCGTGCGCACACATACGTGCACACGCACACACACTTTTTCTACAAATGCTTTTTGTTTATTTAGGGGGCCTCAAAAGGTATTTCAATCTTGACATCAAATTTTTGGGTGGAATACAATACTTCCTCTAAACGTAGTAGAAAAAGTAAAAATGTGGATCTCTTTAAAACACAGTTTATGTCAAATAACTTTTCTTTTGAATGAACCATTTACGAGATATTCTTTCTTATTAATTTGAATTTGCCAATACTTATGCTTTTTTTCAAATAGTTCGTTTTTTCATTCCTTTGCCTTGCAAATAGAGCGGAACCAAAGGCATTGCATGGCAACCAGCTCTTAAAACATTTCACTATCGCTTAAAATCTACCATGTCCCCATATTTCCCTTGTACCTACAAGGAAACTTGGAGTAAGGTAATTTGTGGAAATGCTTATGTCAGGTGCACGGGGCCTAGTTGGCCCCTGCTATATTTTTGTGCTTATATGCTTGTATTTATTTTTTTAAATTGTATTTTTCCTTAATTCCTTTTCTTAGCTTCATTTAGCTTAAATATACATGGTTTTTATTAGAATTATCTTACTAGATTGGTCAAAGATAAAACGTAGTAGTACAGTAAACATAATTTGTACTACACTACATGAAAAGATAGTAAATTGCGATGTTCAGGTCTACAACTTGTGTTTTGAAATGTACTGTCAATAATAATAATAATAATAATAATAATAATAATAATAATAATAATAATAATAATAATAATAGTGAAAATATATTTGACAAGCATGTGATGTTACCTGCACATTTACATCTTATTATGATATAAGCTGCTTTCATCCTGTTCTTCATGATCAGTTTCTGTATCTAAAGGTCTCATTTTCAGTTTATTTTCAGAATTGATCCATACAAGTGTAAGGTATTGTAACAAATAAGAAAACACCAGTTGCTGCTAATCACACTTTATTGCCTTCTAGTCAGCGTAGTGCTAATGTTACACCTGGATCACTTTTGTACAAACTCAGAGCAACAGAACAACTGTTGACTCGAATCACAATAAGGAACTGTCAGTTCACAACTCGCACTGAACTGCTACTCGGCACGATTCACAGGCGCTGTCCACTGAACGCTTCGTAAACGTTTCACTCACTCCAATACTTCACCACAAGAACAACTGGACGACTTCGCCTTCTGGCCACGAGCAGGTCCTTTATATAGTTCTTTAGACTGGAGGATAGGTTCTCCAAAAATCCTACGCCACCTCTACATTGCCCTCATTCGTCTCAACCTAACATATGCTGCAGTAGCCACCATGCCACTCATCACACCAGAATCAATGAGGAAGATACAATCCTTCGAAAGAAAATGCCTACGGATCGCCTTCAAACTCCAACCCAACTTCAAAAACACCCACATTTACAACTACACAAACACCATGCCCATTGACCAACACATAGCCAAACTAATGCTCCAATACATTGACAATGCCCATACACGACCACACAGACGACGATTAATCAATACAGCACAGAAGATGAAAACCATTCCACCAAACCAGAACGAGAAAAACCCACCACTACTCACCCTCATCTAAGTGTACGATAAAGAACAAGAAGACCAACAACAGAAACTACAGGACCTCCTACAGCATTTAGCAAACATTTAAAATTAAAATTAAAAAAAAAAAAAATAAAAAATAAAAAAAAAAAACGAATATAAAAAAAAACCCTAAATTGCCCCAAACAAACCACAACAAACATAAGTAAAAAGATGACAAGAGCCTGTTGCAGCAGCAACTAGAAAAAACATCGAACGAGCAATCCCGTCTTCTTGAATAGAAACGGCAAGATGTGTGACCTGGAAAAGAAAGAATCACCAAGAACGAACAGTACCACCCAAACTGACTGATCTCTGCCCCACAGAAAACAAAAACCAAGCTAGGCTGAAGAGGGGACGCTCCCTAAGCAGCCCGGGCGTGCTTGCACGTCCAAATACCCGCATTCATTCATTCAGGATAGGTCATTAAGGCAGGTAAGCGCCTCCAGCCCGTTCCTGCTGCGGGTAGAACTCATTCCCCCGTGCGGTACAGCTTGAGCTTGTCTAGAACGTCATTACATTCCCCAACTCCCGAAGCAAATATGCGTAGTAGCACTGAGCAGTCCACTTGCATAAAGGAGAAGTGGGGGGAGGGGTCAGTTTTCCAGTTGCCGTGAGAGTGACAACTTCATATGTTGTATATGCGACTACCTCCAAGTTCTGATAACTTTATAGTCACTTGCTACCCTACCACTTGCGCATACGGAGTGTCAGGACGTTTTAGACAAGCTGCATGTCTTACCAGCTGCGCTCGGGCTTTCGACCGGCGCGACAATATGATGATCATCAGAGAATATACTGCTTAAGGATACTCATCTGTGTAAAAAGGCTAACAATTTTAAAAATTGTCAAAAATGGATTTTTGTTGTATCAAATAGTTTAAATCTTCTGTTTTATTTTGATATGCTTTTTATAGCCTTACGGCCTTTTTAACTATGTCACGTGGTCGCCTAACATTGCCTGTAAGCGTTGTGTCCATTTAAATCCATACAGTTCCATTATCCTTGCCATGACTTCAAACTTAGTTTTTCCACGTTTTTATTTTTAACACTATTTGCTCTTTAAAATGCTCCACACGATGCAATTTGCAGTACTAATGCATGAAATTTTGTGTATCTGCTTAGAAATAACATTAAAAAGAAATGATGAGATAATTTTTTCATAACGTGAATAACTGCTGAGTAATTAAATATTAAAGTTTACATTTCGAAATTTAAATGACAAAAATTATGAATTTAAACTTTAAAATTTATTTTATCCAAACTAATAACAAGATTAAAAAATTATCTCATCAATTTGCTAACAATCTATTGCAGGACATAACTGAAAATTATTAAGTTTTTCAAATGAAAATTGCATCATGGGGAACCATTTATACAAATATTTAAAAAAATTATAATAAAATATTAATATGTTCGCAACTAATCTGACTAAATGTATGAAATTTAGCACAGTTACCTACTACTCACTATACAGTGATTGTTGTGTTTACAATTTCAAATCAATCCAATGAAAACTATAGATTTTCAAAATTTCACAGATGGGTATTCTTAATCCTCGAGATTTTGTAGATCACACTCCTGTTTGTGAGGAGTAATGATATGTACTTATAATGGCAAAGCCATATAATACAACACAACTAACGAGGAAAAGCATGTGTCAGTAATATGTAATGAGAGTAGGCGCGCAGAGTTTGGTTGGTATGTGCGATAAGTAACTGCAGATCAGTCAGTCTTGGAGGTAAAGAAATACATAAATGGATAAGGTTGCTGCTCTACCAAACAGTCAAGTAAGGTGCAATATTAGATGTCCCTGTCAGGCGCTTGCATAGGTGCGTTCGTTCGAAAACTAGAACGTTTACATAAACGTAGGGGTCTCCCAGGCTCTTGGTGACCAACGGAAGGTTGGTAGATAGAGAAATAAGCATTTGCAAGAATAGTGTGTATAAGAGAGAGTATAACTGTATATATTTGCGAAGAGGTTTCCCAAATTAAACTGTACTAAAAGTCTGTGTCGATATGTGTTACGCGACGATCACTTGGTGTATCTTCTAAGGCTATGCGAAATATTGATAGACCTCTTAAACGTAAGCAGTACCAAAGAAATCACTACTGAACACATGTTTATCGTATAAGATTTGAAAATGCTTTCCTAAATCAAACGCAACATACATGTCACCAACCCGCCACTGCAACATAAAGCACGGTAGGGATTCAAGAGAGGCAAAGTCCGCCTATGTTTAAGGAAGTAAAGCCTCACTCCCCTCTTTCGCAAAGGTTGGACATCGCTGTGTTACATCGTTCCTATTTTTGTCAGGAACGGTGGTCGGGTGAAAATTTGCCGATGATAGGGAGCTACAATTAGTATTTTAAGATTTCTTTCAAAGAGGTGAAGGCAAACGTATGTGAAGGGTTTACAGGAGTACACTACATTTTAAAAATAATGTGAAGAAAATAATGCTGCTTTGTAACTAAAGTTTTATTGAGGTGTTTAAATGGCTATTCCACTCACACTTGACTTAGTTGAAATCAACCAATCATATGCATAACAATTCCAAATTTAAACCAATGACAGTCTTCGTTTGCGAAAAATTAACCACATTTCATTATCACCTCCTCTAAATTTTAATGATCATATCCTCTGTTTTTTTATGTTAGGGAAGCTGCGATGTGCTACAGATTGGAAACAGCTGACGTACATAATTGACGCAACAGAGCCGCTATTCAAATGTCAAATATGGCTGACTCTCGCTTCGGTCAGCTGAAATAGATGAACTAATTCCAACAGGGAAACCTCAGAACACAGAATACAACAGAAAACATGTTTGCAATCAATTTGACAAATTTGTATTGAATGAAAGTATAAATTAACAGCAGATACCCCAACTTCTGACATTGCCAACATCTTAAAACAATTGGAGCACCAATATGAGAATCTTGTAGGCCGTGCCAACGGAGGCTGATGTATGTATTCATGCTACATGTTTTTTTCAAGAGATTAGTAATTATAATACAGCATTTAAATAACATTTAATAGGCTATATCAAGGATGTCTAACTCCCCCCCCCCCCTCTCGCTCGTTCTCTCTCTCTCTCTGTAGAACCTTACGTAATGAGCGGCTATACCCACTCCACTCCTTCAATTGGAGGGACAGTCAGTATCCAGTGACGGGCACAAACAGGCGATTTCATAGCCATTTCTAAGTCATACCTTGAATTTTCTGGGAATGCCCTCAGAATACTTCTTCATTCTGGATGGTTTTTGCACAAATGATGAACAGTAGAGGCAGACAAAAGCTTACTAAATGTGAATCTTATTAGAATACACATAATACATGTTTTCCTTTTTGAGTGAAACATTTTCGAGATATTCTGTCTTATTTGTTTGAATTTGCCAATCTTGTACTTTTTTTTTTCAAATAGCAATATGTTATTCACTTTTTTATCTCTTGGTCTTGCAAAGAGAACGGAATTTCAAAGGCATCGCATAGTAACCAACTCTTAAAGTATTTCACTATTCCCCTTGCATCGACAAGAAAATTCGTAATAAGATAAACCCAACCAAGCCCTAGCGAAACAGACAAGGATTGCCGCCCGGCCGCTGCGTCCACCACCTCTGCCCACAAGCACCATGAGTGGGTTGCAGTACTGGAGGGTGGGACGTGGTCAGCGCCCCGAGCCCTCCCGGCCAGTTATGCGACCTTCATGACCTGGGGTAGCCACTTCATCAAGAGCTCCTCAATTGGCCCCTCCGGGACCTAACGAGGCTGAGTGCATCCCATGTCAGACATCCCAGCGGGGGCAAATTAATGCCGTTACCGGGGTTCGAACCCGGGTCCTCCGCGCCAGAGGCAGGCGCTCTACCACTGCGCTACGGAGGCGGTCTAGCAATAAGATACTTTCTGAAAATGCTTATGTTGATTAAAATGAAATAGATCGAGAAATAAGCATATGCAAGAACAATGTGTGTAAGAGTGAGTACCTATAGCTCCACATACTCGCATATTTGCGAACAGTTTCTCCAAATAGAACTATACTAAAAGTCCGTGTCGTAACATGTTAAGCGACGATCACGTGTGTATCTTCTAAGGCTACGCACTTCGACTTTGTAGCCAAATATTGATAGACTTCTTAAACGTAAGCGGTACCAAAGGAGTCACTAATGAAAAGATGTTTATCGCATACGATTTGAAAGTGCTTTCTAAATCAAACGCAACGACATGTAACCAACCCGACACTGCAACACAATGCACGGCTGGGCGTTAAAGAGGGGCAAAGTCCGCGTATAGTGGAAGGAGGTAAACCCAAGCTCCCCTCTTTCGCAAACGTTGGACATCCTGTGCTATAATCATCCTTTAATTTGTGAAATCTGATATATTTAATCGAGCAATTCTTGTATGTATTGTATATTCCTCGCAACTTGGAAACGGCTATAACGATTTCGATCAAATTTTGTATTCAGACAGTGCTTTGCTTATTAAGTTTATCTATATAGGTACAGGGTTGCCAACCCGTACGATAATTATGGGGGCATACGATAGTTTGAATGTTTGTACTCATGGTTGCCAACCCGTATGATAATTTTGGGGGCATACGATAATTTGAATGTTTGTACTCATTGTTGCCAACCCGTACGATAATTTTGGGGGCATACGATAATTTCGATACCGGCAAAATATCATTTTCACTGGTTTATCACACCAGCGAAATGAAATTAATTACAAATAGCGACACCACTTTTGCCCTCATGGCCTGTCCCCACCCCTCTAAGGCAACCATTTCATATCCTACCAGTCCTTCTACCCTTTATCCTCTTGTTGCCAGTGTGCCCAGATCTGGTAATCTCAATGAAGAAGGCACTGTTCAGAAAATTGATGATCAATGGACAAAACTCGGAATAAGTGATACTCCGTGTGAAATAAAGAACATGCCTGAACCTGACAGTTTCTGGAATGCTGTTAAACATATGTCACCTTGGTGGAAATGCTGATTTCAAAGAACTGGGGGAGGTTGCATATCAGTGTTTTCGTTGACCCGCAGAAACACTTCTTGTGAAAGGGTTTTTTCTAAACTAGATTTAATAAAAACCAAAATTATAAACAGATTGGCGCTAGATAAGGTAAATGGGCTTATTTGGTCATCTCAGCTTATGACAGAATGTGGTGAGTCCAAAAATCTGCAAGTCACCGAGAAGAGGTTAAAGTTTATCTCAACAACAAATTTGTATTTGCTGCAACAGTTGAGGAAGATGATGAACTTTCAGATGAATAATGCGAGAAATATAAGTGCTGAAGTTTTAATACTGATTGAGGTCACCAATCTTGTAAGTGGATACCATAAACAACAATACTATTACATTTTCATAAGCGTAACGCTGATACATTTATTGTTGTAGCATTTGGATTATGATGTACGATAATTTTTAATCCAAATCTATAATTTTGAGTGTCCGGTACGATAATTTTACTTTTAAACACTGGCAACCCTGTATAGGTATCACAGCTGAAAAAAACGCGATTTTACGCATAACAGTCATAATTACTCTAAACCGTATTTTAGCCATAATTTCTCTGTAAATGGGCCAATTTAAATAAACAAGCCAGGATATTAAAGCTCTCGGCAAGAGATTTCTGAAAACCTAAAGAAAGTTGACTTAGCTTTATTAGTCTACGCGTAACAGTCACAATTAGTCGAAACCTTCTTTTGGCCATAATGTCTATGTTAATAGGCCAAGTCGGTCTGGGTGGCTCAGTTGGTTAGACGCTGGCTTACGGATCCCAAGGTCGCGGGTTCAAACCCGGCCCAGGCCGATGGTTTTTAAGTGTGCTTAAAAACGACAGCTCCATGTCAGTAGATTTACTGGCATGTAAAAGAACTCCTGCGGGACAAAATTCCGGCACACCGGCGACGCTGATGTGATCCTGGCAATTGACAGCGTCGTTAAACAACAAAATAATTTTTTTTTTAATAGGCCAATTTCAACAAACAAGTCAGGCTATTAAAGGTTTCGTCACGGAAACGGCTCCAACAGTTAGGATTAAAATGTATATTTAGTTAACATTTTGCTTATTATTTATTTATTTACTTATTTAATTATTTACTTGTTTACTTCTTTCCTTCCTTCCTTCCTTCCTCCCTTCCTCCCTCCCTCCCTCCCTCCCTCACTCACTCACTCACTCACTCACTCACTCACTCACTCACTCACTCACTCACTCACTCACTCACTCACTCACGCACTCACTCACTTATTTATTTATTTATAATTACCATCTAAAGTTTACTTAAACTCGGGACATAAAGTACTTACAATTTGTAAGTCGCCCTTGGGGTATTTATCTCTGATGTGAGATTCCCTTGTGGTACGAATCGGCTGGGAAGTTTCCTGTCGTACTGGGAAGTTGGCCATGGTAGCTTAGTGGTTAAAGCAGCCGCTCGATAAGCGGAAGATCCGTGGTTCAAATCCCGGCTATGGCATTGAATTTTTCAGTCCTGATTCCTCCTCTTTAACATTTTGCTTTTTAAGTTTATCTAAATAAGTATCTTCTCCCAAAAACACAATTAAAAATAGGAAAAGAAAAGAAAAGCCAAGCGAAGCTCGGTTACCCAGGCACTGGTCTTAATAGGTGCAACTTGTGATAGTTAAGTTCTCTTGATAAATTGACAATCACTCGTGCCATTACTTATAAAAAGTCCTTGGTACCTTAATGTAATTTCCATTGACATTTTGTTTCTTTAGTATAAGTCCATCCAGGCTTCAAATCCTTGTCATGAAGAATTTATAGGATTCTTCTTCTTCCTCCTAACGGCAACACTTCTAGAAGGGCTGTTTGGGTCTACATTACATTCTCCTGCCGCGT
>CM060962.1:23831091-23843591 GCA_030765045.1 Tenodera sinensis | reverse complement strand
TAAAAAGTCAAAACATGACTTTACATGACCCGTGAGAATTGCATAAGTTTAATCACCATTGATAAAATCGTGCTTCGCTTATATTTTCCATGGAAAATAAACACTATGACATGCCATAAACATTCGAGCCCTGCTGATAATATTAACATATTTTAGTTTGTAGCAACACAAATCTCCACTGCTTAAAGTGCAAAATTCCTATTTCTTGGCTTTTTTAGTACTTGATTCCATATTTGGAACCAGAGCACTGATTAGTGATGATTTGCTATTCTCATTGCAGCCCCATGAGGTCCTAGGTAAATCCAGGTCTGAAGTCGATTTGCTTCGACCGAAATGAGCGCGATTACTTTTGCCTAATCGCGAATAAACGTGATGGCTGACGTCACTTTTAAACTAGGAGCTATATACATTTTTCTTTTAAAGTTTTGAACGTCGGCCAAGGCTCCGAGGTGCCGCTTTCAGTGGGTGCCTAGCGAGCAAACGGGCAAGCTAGTCGTGTTTTCACAGTTACATAGCATCGCGTTTGTGATCGGAACAATTTGAACCAAACCGGAGGTGCTTCTGGTAAGCCTTTTAATGTGCTTAACATTCTCACTAAACGTAACTAATTGGACTGTATTTACCGTTTGAGACACTATTAGTAGGCAATGAGCATGAGAATCGCACACTCCATCATTCTGGATCTGTCCGCGTTCTATTTACCGTAAAGTTGACCCTCTTCATTTAATGAAATTTGCGACTGATATTCCTACATAATATAGCGAAGGTACTAGTGCATAACTGGCTACAGTTCTTAGCAAGCACAAAGATTTGAAATGTTAAAATGCAGTACAGAAAGTTTTTATTTACTTATAGCAAGTATTTTAATATAACAATTGTTCTTCTTTTCTGTTATTGTTTTTATTATTGCGAATTGTTTGGTATTATTTTTATATAGTGCCCGTTCTAATTGAAGGGCTTTTTCCGAAATACGCTTAAACTTTTGGCGTTTAATTTTCTGAAATATTTCTCTCCCTCTTTTATTGGGCTCATGAAGGACCTAAAGTTTGTATAAATGTTTGTACAACCAATTATGAAAATTATGCGAGGCGTCAATAAATGTGGCTAAAAGCGTAGAAACAAAATTGCACAGTCAATTAGTCCCGCATAAAATTCAAATTATTCTATCTCTTCGGCCATTTTATGAGCTTAACAATTCCTGCAGCAAATACTACTCTGAACAAAGTAATACGTGCAAAATTGGAACATGTATAAGTATGCGCTCAAGCACCTTACTAATTGAATCTCTGCCAGCACTTGAGTGTCACAAGCTACTACTCCTTGTAGCACTCAAGTGCTTGCTTTGTTAATAACTAACATTTCATCATGTTGGATTAATTTGAGGTGGAGTAGGGAGAATGAAGAAGCGGCTTCACTTTGGTGGCCAAGCAAATAGGTTTGCAGTGCGACCGCATAGCTTTTACATACACTACACTTCCATGGCGAATACAAATCGCCTTGAGTTCTCACTCCAGATTGAGTACTGCGTGGAAATACGCATTCAGATCGAACTGAATCCTTGGATCCAATTATCTTAGAAGTGGGATCGGATCGAAATTTTCTTGCGTGGAGTGAGTGGGTGGGTGAATGAGTGTGTGTAAGTGAGTGCGTGGGTGGGTGAGTGAGTGGGTGGATGAGTGAGTGTCTGAGTGAGTGAGGGGCTGGGTAAGCGAGTGGTTGGGTGGGTGGGTGAGTGAGTGGGTGGGTGAGTGAGTAGCTGGGTGGGTAAGTGAGTGACCGGGTGGGTGAGTGAGCGTGTGAGTGAGTGCCTGGGTGGGTGAGTGAGTGGCTGGGTTGGTGAGTGAGTGACTAGGTGGGTGAGTGAGAGAGTCTCTGGGTGGGTGAGTGAGTGTCTGGGTGGGTGAGTGAGTGTCTGGGTGGGTGAGTGAGTGGCTGAGTGGGTGAGTGAGTCTCTGGGTGGGTGAGTGAGTGTCTGGGTGGTGAGTGAGTGTCTGGGTGGGTGAGTGAGTGGCTGGGTGGGTGAGTGTCTGGGTGGGTGAGTGAGTGGCTGGGTGGGTGAGTGAGTGTCTGGGTGGGTGAGTGAGTGGCTGGGTGGGTGAGTGAGTGTCTGGGTGGGTGAGTGAGTGGCTGGGTGGGTGAGTGAGTGTCTGGGTGGGTGGGTGAGTGGCTGGGTGGGTGAGTGGCTGGGTGGGTGAGTGGCTGGGTGGGTGAGTGGCTGGGTGGGTGAGTGAGTGGCTGGGTGGGTAGGTGGCTGGGTTGGTGAGTGAGTTGCTACGTGGGTGAGTTAGTAGCTGGGTTGGTGAGTGAGTAGCTCGGTGGGTGAGTGAGTGGCTGGGCGGGTGAGTGAGTGGCTAGGTGGGTGTGTGAGTAGCTGGGTGGGTGAGTGAGTGGCTGGGTTGGTGAGTGAGTTGCTAGGTGGGTGAGTTAGTGGCTGGGTTGGTGAGTGAGTAGCTCGGTGGGTGAGTGACTGGCTGGGCGGGTGAGTGAGTGGCTAGGTGGGTGAGTGAGTGGCTGGGTGGGTGAGTGAGTGGCTGGGTTGGTGAGTGAGTAGCTGGGTGAGTGAGTAGCTGGGTGGGTGAGTGAGTGGCTGGGTTGGTGAGTGGCTAGGTGGGTGAGTGAGTGAGTGTGGATGAGTGAGTGACTGGGTGGGTGAGTGAGTGGCTCCGTGTGTGAGTGAGTGGCTCCGTGGGTGAGTGAGTGACTGGGTGGGTGAGTAAGTGAGTGACTGGGCGAGCGAGTAGATGAGTGGCTGGGTGGGTGGGTGAGTGAGTGGCTCCGTGAGTCAGTGCGTGCGTGGGTGAGTGAGTGACTGGGTGAGCGAGTGAGTGAGTGGCTGGGTGGGTGAGTGAGTAGGTGGGTGGGTGTGTGATAAGGTGGGTGGGTGATTGAGTAGGTGGGTAGGTGAGTGAGTGGCTGGGTGGGTGAGTGATTAGCTGGGTGGGTGGGTGAGTGAGTGAGTGAGTGTGGGTGAGAGAGTGGCTGGGTGGGTGAGTGAGTGGCTGGGTGGGTGAGTGGCTGGGTGGGTGAGTGGCTGACTGGGTGAGTGAGTGGCTGGGTGGGTGAGTGGCTGGGTTGGTGAGTGAGTTGCTAGGTGGGTGAGTTAGTAGCTGGGTTGGTGAGTGAGTAGCTCGGTGGGTGAGTGAGTGGCTGGGCGGGTGAGTGAGTGGCTAGGTGGGTGTGTGAGTAGCTGGGTGGGTGAGTGAGTGGCTGGGTTGGTGAGTGAGTTGCTAGGTGGGTGAGTTAGTGGCTGGGTTGGTGAGTGAGTAGCTCGGTGGGTGAGTGACTGGCTGGGCGGGTGAGTGAGTGGCTAGGTGGGTGAGTGAGTGGCTAGGTGGGTGAGTGAGTGGCTGGGTGGGTGAGTGAGTGGCTGGGTTGGTGAGTGAGTAGCTGGGTGAGTGAGTAGCTGGGTGGGTGAGTGAGTGGCTGGGTTGGTGAGTGGCTAGGTGGGTGAGTGAGTGAGTGTGGATGAGTGAGTGACTGGGTGGGTGAGTGAGTGGCTCCGTGTGTGAGTGAGTGGCTCCGTGGGTGAGTGAGTGACTGGGTGGGTGAGTAAGTGAGTGACTGGGCGAGCGAGTAGATGAGTGGCTGGGTGGGTGGGTGAGTGAGTGGCTCCGTGAGTCAGTGCGTGCGTGGGTGAGTGAGTGACTGGGTGAGCGAGTGAGTGAGTGGCTGGGTGGGTGAGTGAGTAGGTGGGTGGGTGTGTGATAAGGTGGGTGGGTGATTGAGTAGGTGGGTAGGTGAGTGAGTGGCTGGGTGGGTGAGTGATTAGCTGGGTGGGTGAGTGAGTGAGTGAGTGTGGGTGAGAGAGTGGCTGGGTGGGTGAGTGAGTGGCTCCGTGGGTGAGTGAGTGACTGGGTGGGTGAGTGAGTGAGAGACTGGGTGAGCGAGTGAGTGAGCGGCTGGGTGGGTGAGTGAGTAGCTGGGTGGGTGAGTGAGTGGCTGGGTGGGTGAGTGAGTAGCTGGGTGGGTAAGTGAGTGACTGGGTGGGTGTGTGAGTGGCTGGCCGGGTGAGTGAGTGGCTGGGTGGGTGAGTGAGTAGCTGGATGGGTAAGTGAGTGGCTGGATGGGTGAATGAGTGAGTGTATGAGTAAGTGAGCGAGTGCCTGGGTGGATGAGTGAGTGGCTGGGTGGGTGAGTGAGTGACTGGTTGGGTGAGTGACTGGGTGGGTTTGTGGGTGAGTGGCGGGGTGGGTGAGAGAGTGACTTGGTGGGTTTGTGAGTGAGTGACTGGGATGGTGAGCGAGTGACTGGGTGAGTGAGTGGCTGGGTGAGTGAGTGACTGGGTGGGTGAGTGAGTGACTGGTTGGGTGAGTGAGTAATTGGTTGGGTGAGTGAGTGACTGGGTGGGTGAGTGAGTGACTGGGTGAGTGAGCGAATGGCTGTGTGAGTGAGTGAATGAGTGAGTGGCTGGGTAAGTGAGAGTCGCTGGTTGGGTGGGTGAGTAAGTGACTGGGTGGGTGGGTGAGTGAGTGAATGAGTGAGGGAGTGGTTGGGTTGGTGAGTGAGTGAATGAGTGAGGGAGTGACTGGGTGGGTGAGTGAGTGAATGAGTGTGTGAGTGGCTGGGTGGGTGAGTGTGTGTAAGTGAGTGAATGAGTCGCTGGGTGGGTGAGTGAGTGGCTGGGTGGATGAATGAGTTGGTGAGTGTCTGGGTGGGTGAGTGAGTAAATGGCTGGGTGGGTGAGTGGCTGGGTGGGTGTGTGTGAGTGAGTAAGTGAATGTCTGGGTGGGTGAGTGACTGGGTGTGTGAGTGAGTGGCTGGGTGTGTAAGTGAGTGGCTGGCTGGTTGAGTGAATGAGTGGCTGGGTGGGTGAGAAGTGAATGAGTGTGTGAGTGGCTGGGTGTGTGAGTGTGTGTAAGTGAGTGAATGAGTCGCTGGGTGGGTGAGTGAGTGGCTGAGTGGATGAATGAGTTGGTGAGTGTCTGGGTGGGTGAGTGAGTGGCTGGGTGGGTGTGTGTGTGTGAGTGAGTGAGTGAATGTTGGGTGGGTGAGTGACTGGGTGTGTGAGTGAGTGTGTGTAAGTGAGTGAGTGGCTGGTGGGTGAATGAGTGTGTGCAAGTGAGTGAGTGGCTGGGTGGGTGAGTGAGTGTGGTGAGTGAGTGGCTGGTGGGTGAGTGAGTGTATAAGTGACTGATAGGCTGGGTGGGTGAGTGAGTGAGTGGCCGGGTGGGTGAGTGAGTGGCTGGGTGTGTGAGTAAGTGTGTGTGAGTGAGTGGCTGGGTGGGTGAGTGAGTGGCCGGGTGGGTGAGTGAGTGGCTGGGTGTGTGAGTGAGTGTGTGTAGGTGAGTGAGTGGCTGGTGGGTGAGTGAGTGGCCGGGTGGGTGAGTTGCTGGGTGGGTGAGTGAGTGGCTGGGTGGGTGCGTGAGTGAATGAGTGAGTGACTGGGTGAGTGAGTGAATGAGTGGATGGGTGGGTGAATGAGTGAATGGGTGGGTGAGTTTGTGTGTGTATATAAGTGAGCGAGAGATTGAGTGGCTGGGTGGGTGAGTGAATGTGTGTGAGTGGCTGGGTGTGTGAGTGAGTGTGTGCAAATGAGTGAGTGGCTGGGTGGTTAGTGAGTGTGCGTGTAAGTGAGTGAGTGGCCGGGTGGGTGAGTCAGTGAGATGCTGGGTGGGTGCGTGAGTGAATGAGTGAGTGGCTGGGTCGGTGAGTGAGTGAATGAGTGGATGGGTGGGTCAGTGAGTGTGTGTGTAAGTGAGCGAGAGATTGAGTGGCTGGGTGGGTGAGTGAATGTGTGTAAGTGAGTGAGTGGCTGGCTGGGTGAGTGAGTGGCTGGGTGGGTGAGTGAGTGAATGAGTGTGTGAGTGGCTGGGTGGGTGAGTGAGTGAGTGGCTAGGTGGGTGAGTTAATGTGTGTGAGTGAGTGAGTGAGTAAGTGACTGGGCGGGTGAGTGAGTGAATGAGTGGATGGGTGAGTGAGTGAGTGGATGGGTGAGTGAGTGAATGAGTGGATGGGTGGGTGAGTGAGTGAGTGAGTGTCTAGTTGGGTGAGTTAGTGTGTATGAGTGAGTAAGTGACTGGGTGGGTGAGTGAGTGAGTGAGTGAGTGGCTAGGTGGGTGAGTTAGTGTGTGTGAGTGAATGAGTGAGTGACTGGGTGGGTGAGTGAGTGAATGAGTGGGTGAGTGAGTGAATGAGTGAATGGGTGGGTGAGTTTGTGTGTGGATGTAAGTGAGCGAGAGATTGAGTGGCTCGGTGGGTAAGTGAATCTGTGTGAGTGGCTGGGTGTGTGAGTGAGTGTGTGCAAGTGAGTGAGTGGCTGGGTGGTTGGTGAGTGTGCGTGTAAGTGAGTGAGTGGCCGGGTGGGTGGGTGAGTGAGATGCTGGGTATGTGCGTGAGTGAATGAGTGAGTGGCTGGGTCGGTGAGTGAGTGAATGAGTGGATGGGTGGGTCAGTGAGTGTGTGTGTAAGTGAGCGAGAGATTGAGTGGTTGGGTGGGTGAGTGAATGTGTGTAAGTGAGTGAGTGGCTGGGTATGTGAGTGAGTGAATGAGTGTGTGAGTGGCTGGGTGGGTGAGTGAGTGAGTGGCTAGGTGGGTGAGTTAGTGTGTGAGTGAGTGAGTAAGTGACTGGGTGGGTGAGTGAGTGGCTGGCTGTGTGTGTAAGTGAGCCAGTGAGTGAGTGGCTAGGTGGGTGAGTGTGTGTACTGTGTGCCCAGGACAAGAAGGCAAGTCTTAGGAATGTGTAGCGTAATAATTTTGTGCTTCCCCCACGGTGTTTATGCCTAGTTTCCGAGTATGACAAGGATGCTAGGCTCGTTTAAAATACACAATGTTGTCACATAACTCACCCATAGCTAGAAATATGCACTCTCATACACTCATTTCCTAGTAAACAGGTCCGCTACCGGAGTAGATGCACAGTTCAAGCCCCCTCTGCCCTTCATTCTCCTCTAGCCTTCTTGTCGTGGGCATACAGTAAGTAAGTGAGTGAGTAGCTGGGTGGGTGTGTGAGTGGGTGGGTGGGTGAGTGAGTAAATGAGCGTGTGAGTGGCTGGGTGGGTGGGTGCTTGAATGAGTCGCTGGGTGGGCGAGTGAATAAGTGAGGGAGTGGCTGGGTGGGTGAGTGAGTGAATGAGTGAGTGAGTGATTGGCTGGGTGGGTGAGTGAGTGAATGAGTGAGGTAGTGGCTGGGTGAGTGAGTGAATGAGTTAGGGAGTGGCTAGGTGGGTGAGTGAGTGAATAAGTGAGGGAGTGGCTGGGTGAGTGAGTGAGTGTATGTAAGTGAGCGAGTGAGTTAGTGTGCGTAAGCGAGTGGGTGAGTGGCTGGGTGGGTTTGTGACTGAATGAGTAAGTGTGTGGCTGGGTGGGTGAGGGAGTGAGTGTGTGTGTGTGTGTAAGTGAGCCAGTGAGTGAGTGGCTGGGTGGGTGAGTTAGTGTGTGTGTAGGTAAGCGAGTGAGTTAGTGTGTTAAGTAAGTGTGTGAGTGAGTGGCTGAGTGTGTGAGTGAGTTGTGTTTAAGGGCCCGTGGACAACTAGGCCATTAGGGCTCGAATACTTAAGATAAACTTTTTGCGGTAAAGACGTGGGCATATGCTACGGTATAAACACCAATAGGATACAAACGAAGTACCTAAATCTAAAGCTCTATCCCCAGTTTTGCTATTAGTGTTCAAAGCACGTTTAAAGTGAAGAAACGTTTCCTATATTTATGGTATCATAACATGTAAACACTTAGATAATGTATTTGTAAAACCAGAATTAAGTATTGAAATATTATTTGATATATGAATTATGAACCTCTTGGTGCTAGATACTTACCCCATGCTATTTGTCGTATCCAACAGAAATGCAAAGCGGCCACAAGGATTTGCAGTAGCGCTTGCAAGTCGTTCGCGAGCTTCTAGCGCTTATTCCAGCCGAAAGAAGCAGTCTGTCTAGTGGCCGGCCAAGCTGCTTATCCGCATACAGTGCGAACTCGGAAATCTCAAACCTTGACTGAGTGAAAGAAAAGAAAAGAAAAACAGATCATAATATGATGTGCAACAATCTTACAACGTTTTCTACACAATAGTATTTCATTGCGTTCCTACATATTATTCATATGATTAAGATGAATGTTTGCAATAAATTGTTTCATTTAGGCTATTATACCACAATATTGATTTCATTGTAAGCACCCGACTGAGGTAACAGTTAAGCGTTTAAAAATCAAGTTAAATTATATAATGGCCGCGATCCCTTTGGTCAAACATATCAAAGTGAACCATCCTGGGGAAAATATAAGAAAACTAAGTATGTTGAATATTTCGGGAATAAGTAAGTAACAAGAACGTTTGACCTAAATACACATGTTAAAGAGGGATACATTGTTGCGACAGAAATATTGGTATCTCATTGTTGTTTCCCAATTAAAGTTGAATTAAAATGGGAATGAACTTAACATGCTAATGAAAGACACTTTTATGGCTGTTGCAAAATCTAATGGAGGGTGGCTCGATACAACATCCAATCAGAGGCTTGCCACACCTTGCGATGTTGCATAGTTAAAACATGCTGTGAAATCACACTGTACAGCCGGTGATACAAACATCATTTGCACCCACAAAATGTATTTGCACAATAGGAAACAGAACAGTAATTGGCAGCTATCAGCCGCCATTAAATTTTGCGTCTACCATAAATACCACTGTTTCAAACATCAAATGTATTTACATGAGATATTAACCCAAATGGATAAAACGAACTTTGAAAACAAAATTAATACAGAACTATGAGTGGAGGGTATTTCTTGAAGCCTCTAACTTGCATTATTATTATTATTATTATTATTATTATTATTATTATTATTATTATTATTATTATTATTATTATTATTATTATTATTATTATTATTATTATTATTATTATTATTATTATTATTACTATTATCATTATCATTATCATTATTATTATCATTATTATTAATATTATTATTATTATTTGTTACTATTATTACTATTATTATTACTATTACTATTACTATTATTACTATTATTATTGTTATTTTTTTCATAAAGATTACATAGACTTTTAGTGAAGTCACGATATTGAATTTCGGTTTGAAGTTTCCTGTTTCTTTTTCTTTCTTTCTTTTTTCTTTTCTTTTTTTATATTTGGGTTACAGAATATGAAACCGCAGTTTCAGACAATTCCATTTTACTCTGTGAAATGTAAACAAATCAAACGAACTAATTTTTAAACTTGAAGGGATATCCTGACTTCAATCTGAAAATACCATACACCTGATTTTAGACTGATATGTTTGTACTTTTCGTTCCAATATTCACCGTCGATGTCCATTTCTTCCTCCACTTAAAACAAAAGAAGAGTTATCAGTAAAGCCCGGATTTTTAAGCAAAATGCTTAACCCTTTCCACACTTTTAAGGATAAGCAGAAAAGTTTACACTTCGTAAGACACATCTAGACGTTCAGTTTTAACTAGGTTAGTTTGTGCTTATTTCTCAGGAAGACGTTTTTGATTACTTATTTTACGGTGTTTAATTATAACAGCATGTTCTACGCAAAACTGTAAATTTAAAAGTGCGTATTTCACAGTTATCCGTGATTTATCAGCGATTCGCTATTTTCTCGGCTAAATACGTAAGAAAAAATGTTGGGAAGAATAAACGGAAGAGTAGGGAACGTGGTTAGAGGCTGTGTCAGAATATTTCAGTGAAGTTAAAACTGTTTTGAATTCCCTAAATGCAGAAGAAGCTGTCAATATTGCCACAGCACAATAATGTTTTGCTAAAAGCAGCGCCCAAGAAAGGATAGAGTACATCCATAATCATTTCTCCAAATACTTAAACTTGTAAAGCAGTTGTTAGCTCGAAATAATTCCTTGCTGCATTTGCTTCCCTGATTAACGAAAATTCAGTTACGTTGTTGTCAGAAACACAAGGGATTGCAAAAATTGCGTTTCACAAAGTCAATCAGGTGCTACAGAAATATTCCGGTTACAAAACACTGTCAAATTTCTAAAAAGCTTTCTGGCGCAGAAACACGTGTTGAAGAGGAATTCACGAAGAACTGTGGTGTTTTTCTCATGTGCCTGTGACGTCACGCGACCTCGAAAGAAAATTTTCATTATATAAATCATTTTTCACTGACAGATGCAGGAGGTTTACACAGGAAAATCTCAGTATGATCTTCCAGATGTGTTATAACAGCCTTCAATAAAGTACGAGTTCTGTGAAACTATTTGTCGTCAAATTTGCGTGTATTCGTTTTTGCTTAATTTGGTGCTTATTTTCATCATTTTTCGTGCTTATTCACTTACTTATTTTACTATTTTATTGTGCTTAGAAATCCGGACTTTAATAAAATTATCAGTAAGTCACTGGTATTTGCTGTGTATCAAGTTTGTCAAACAACATGACACAGCTAATGTACTATCTTTCACAAAAGTAAATACCCAACTTCAGTGAGTCCTGCACGATGGGTCACCTAATTCTCAGGCGTACTTGCTAACATAGATGATATGAGAATTAAATTAGTCATGTGCTTCCCTTGCTTTTCAGGGGACATGACAGCTTACCTCGCAGTTTTGAAAGTTAATATTCCAGCAATCCTTCTACACTAACGGGCAAACATTAAACATTCAACTTCAGTGCACCAGCAGAAAATATGTTCTTAGTGTGTTTATTAAGTTGTGGACTAGAACTAAAAATTATTCCAGTATTGGGAATCCACACTGAACACTGGGATACCGATGCTTGTTAAGAAATATTCTGGTTTTTTTATTCCTCTAAATAAAGGTACACGAATATCTAGGGGGAAAAAAGGAAGCAAAATTTTAAACCATTTCTAAAAGTGCTACCTACTAATTATTGCAATTATACAAAGCGCAACCATCTAGGACAACTATTACTTGATTACTCACAGTGAAAACTGCTGTCTCGTGGAACATTCGCATCACATTTAATTCGAAATGAACATTCTGACTTCCAACGGGATATTTTATTCAAATTTGTTTTCGGTGGTCAATCCTCAGATTAAACCTCCGAGTAATTGCTTGAGAAAATTTCATTGAGTATTGTTTATCTCTACCAAATATAGTTGCTAAGGAGCTCCCGCATAATTTACTACCTCTCTCTTTCATAGACTAAGAAAAGAAATGGGGGGAAACGATTTGGAAGGGCGAGACGTTTTCGAACCATCTTGCATATCTTTGTTTCGTTTTAACCTTTTTGTTTTCTGTTGTTTTTCCGATTGTTTACGCCTTTTATTTTGTCACATATACTACACAAGTACCTATGGCCGAGGGACTCGAATCCTCAATTCCCTGCGCCACGAAACACCAAGGCTAAGCGGTTAGCGAGCGTTGCCATGAGGACCGGCTCATTGGGTCAGAATTCACGTTGGAGGGGTAGGTCACGTTTGCTTCCAAACAGAAGCAGCGCGAGCGGTGACATTACGAAAACAGCTGCATTACGGGAAACAAATGAACTTTCCTTAGCCGTCTTAGTTCTTCTCAAGACCGCTCAGTGCTTTTTACAGCGATCTAACGAAAGGAACCAAATAGCTGCTGTAAGTATGAATGAAGCAACGACGGGAAATAAACGTTCTCATTTAAGCATTTATTTGTATTAGGTAGAAGAAACTGGCACGTAAAAGGAGGAAAAAAAGAGATACCTATGTGTTTTGTTTCGCATTCAATGAAAACAAATAAAAGCAAAACGGTATATTATTTCGCAATTTATTGGATTACAGTAAACAAAAACCAACTATTTTATTTAAAAATACAATAGATGGGACTAAAGAGTAACCTAACCTTAGTTTTATTGACACCTGCGTTAAAACAAAAGAAAGACGCAACCACACGACGTAAGACACCCAGCCATGCTTATGTTACCCTGACTGAATATATTGCAGTACAAGCGTTCAGCCCAATTGCAACCCTGTCACGAAATGTGCCATTTGTACAAAACAAATATCGTAAACTGCGGCGTAACTAGGCACTTATGCAAGAAAGTCAAGACAATAAGTACAAAGTACAGATAATTTGTCATATATGCATACATCAAAGTGTTGCCGTATTTGGATTAGGGTCCCTCTAAAAGTGCACAAAGCTGATATTTTCTCTGCTGAAATAGCCCGTCCGAAAGAGATATTACAAGTTCTCAGTCTCTATACCTAATCGCCACCTCATGTGTGCAAGTGTAACGGAGGGGTACACCCCGAACCACTGCGGCCCCGACGTGAATCTATTGCGGGCTACCATCCCCCCCCCCCCCCAGGGAAAAGGGATGAGGCGAAGTGAGACCGGAGAGCGGAGCCAACGAAGACCAGAGACGCAAAGCAGTCCCTAACCGTTACAGATATTGACACCTGGCGCACAACCCAGGGAGAAGGCGACAAGGCAACCTTTGCGGCCCGGGCAGCAACTTCCAGGGAGGGCGAGGGAAGAGGTTCCAGTGCGTAAGCAACTATGCCATCTGCCCACAATCGCCGGAACGAACCGTGCTACCAACCAAACCTGAATGATGACAAGAGATGGAAATGAGACATGAAGGGAAATGAA
>CM060962.1:23781091-23826091 GCA_030765045.1 Tenodera sinensis | reverse complement strand
ATAATTCCTCTATTTACTACGGCTAAGTATTACAAGGACCCTGACACCACGATAGTGATAGAACAGGGAAGCTGAAGAATAAGAAGAAGAAGAAGAAGAAGAAGAAGAACAAGAAGAAGAAGAAGAAGAAGTAGTAGTAGTACTGCAAGGAGTAAAAATCAGTCAGCATAATTTCAAACAGCGCTGTTTTATTTGTCACAGAATGACACTGCACATACAAAGCAAAGAAAGAAAAGCTCTGTTATAGAAATGAGACTAATGAAATAATAAGCATTTTATTTAAAGAGAGAAAAGTAAATCCTCTCATTTGCATGCTTAGTACCCGGTTCGCCACGAGAATGGAATTAAGCGTCCTTGGAACAAGATTAACTAGAGATTTACATAATTATGTGAAGTCATTCCCCCGCCTTTTGACGTGGTTCTCGAGGCTTTCAGTAGTTCACTCTGCTTTGCAATCCCGTTCATGCGTCCTAATATGCTCTCGAAGAAGTAAAGAATCGAGGAAGCGTGTGTTGCTAGACGCTTGCTTATCAGTGAAACAGATACGTACAATACAACTGCACTCTGCTAAAAAGAAAGCAAAGAATGCCAAAAGTACATTTATATCTGAATGGAAACTTTCTTTTATTTTTTTCCTTGCCGTGACGATAAGAGCCAAATGTCTCATCTGCTGTAGAGTAATTTAACAGAGTACACGCAGGAACATATGGTGTAATCATAGGGGACGCTACAGAGGAAGAATGAAAGAAATTGCTATATCTTGCAGAAGAACGTTATTTACCCAAAAATGAGGTTTGTACCAGTGCTCTTTTAGATAATTAGAACAAAAGTCCAGATTTGAACATAAAAAACCAAATTAACAGTTTAACACTGCGCTTCGCGACTGAAGATTTGCTCCGAGGTGAATTTTCCGTAGTCGCACTGGTGCATGTGCCCTGAGAGGCCCTGCTTTATGGAATTCAGATCAGGTAATTTAAGCAGCCATGAGAGAAGAGACATTTCTAGATGCGCTTCTCTCTCCGTGTGCACGCTGCTGTTATCATGACATCTATATCATCAGCAGGATATACAGAGCGAAAGCTTGATAACATGGAATCCTACAAGAGCTCCATGTATTCCTCAGAATTTGACGACCTCCTGTGCTGTTCAATCACCATTTCAATGTTATGTGAATAATTTTTAGGTGAGCCGGAATTAGAAACGTTATTGAGCAGAATAATTCATTTTCGTATCTGATTTAAGACAGCAGGAACGGTTAAATTACTTTAGAAAGCTTTATCAAGTATCAAGTGTTATGGGAGGTACGAACATTATATACATTGGAAACAATTATACGGGGACTGTGGACAGCGGAATAAGGGTGAAAGAATTACAGCAGACTCGCAATAACTCGACATTCCGTATAACTCGACGCCTTTCTTTATTTTGCTATTTTATTTTTTATTGACTGTAATAATTTCTATAATCCGCTATACGATATCAGCAGTATAGGTAAATTTTAACTAGTGTATGTATACAACCTACTGCAATCTCCCTCACACTAACAGAAGAGCTGACCGCGTATTGACCTTCGATATCTAGTCAGAACATATGCAGATCATTGTCACGAAATTAAAAGCTTGGCGCTCACAATGTGGATACATATCACAAACACTTATTTGGAAGGTTTGAAGGTTTATTGCTTTAGCCAGTACATACGTGGTAAGCTAAACCTTCAGTTACATATTTCTGGTCACAGTATAGTTTCTCAGATTCCAGACTTACTGTTAATGTTGTGCTGAGTCGTGTTTGTGCCAGTGAAAATGTCAAACAAGAAGAAAAGACCAGTTAACATGACAATGGAAATTACATTGGATGTAATTGACAAAGGGGGATATATTAATACGTGATTAATTGTAGGATATGTTAAGCTTTTCTGTTTCCTTGTACATTTATGTAATTCGCAGTACTATGTTATGCGTTGTGAATTGCAGACCCTTATTCCGGGAGACTAGACATTTCGATAACTCGACAACCTCTAAGCCCACATTAGGTCAGTTATCGGGATTCTACTGTATTGCATAAGTTACGGTGGCGTTAACTTGCAAAACTTATTTTTTCATCCGTTGGCAGAAAAAGTCATCTATGGGTAAATATATCCAATTTGTTTGACATTTTTGTGCGTATTATTATCACCATCATAGCTATCTGACTACTTTAAAAATCTCAATCTTTTTCATCCATTAATTAAAAAAAAAAAAAAAAAAAAAAAAAAGATAAAGCAGGGCTGACGAACGTTACTCACCAGGTGTGAAGACATTCCCCTACTTCGTGAATCACGAAAGCGGGAAAAACAAAGCAAAAACCGGTTCTATAGCTAAAGCGAGCTACTGTAGTTATGGAGGGGGTAAGTGGGAGAGACTCCTCTCACACTTGCGCAGTAACGTTTGTAAGCCCTGAGATAAAGCTAATGTACTGTTGAATGGAAACTCATAATACCAACATTTATATGAACTATCTCATGTACATGCTTAATAACCTGAACCTATAATATTTGCAACTTGTGCTTTAATTATTTTTAATTAATTTTTTAAATTTGTTTTAACGCAACTTATAAATTTTGATTTTGTACATGCAGATTTGGCAGAATGGGTAATATTTTAGGTTCAGTTTCAAAATCATATATCTAATAATAACCACAAAAATGCATGCAATTTTATCGAATAGTTCCTGAGAAATTTATAATTTTATAAAGAAAAATGTAATTAGCGAGAAACTGAGTACAAAGAATTTGGTGTACCTGGGACAGTTTCTTCCATCTGCCTCCTATTATTTTTTGAACGTGGTCTGCACATTCTAGTTTTTCAATTACCACATTACGCCACCTAGCATACACACATTGAACTTTGCAGTACTTTAGGAGGCAAATTTGAAACCTGTTTCATGTAGAAAAATTATAATATTGAAGTGCACAGTAAAGTGGCATTTAAATGTCACACTCACTTTAGAAATATCAAATGCAACAGCCTATATCTAAAAATATAATGAAGATATCACAGCAAAACAACTTTCACGTGATTTGCCAATACATTGGTTACCTGATTCACAGGTAAAAAAACACAAATTTCATGTTTAATGCAAGTTAACGCCACCTTAAATTGTTGAAAGCAAATAAAGCAAGTGGAACAGTTGGCATATATAGAGTTGCGCTCTAACAAAACCGCGGTTCGATAGTTTTGGTGAAGTACGCAAATGACGTGCCGGAAGTAATGGTAGGGAAAGATACATAATACAAAATACAACGAATTAAGTAATTTAACGATAAATTCAAACATAATGATCACCAAAAACTGTGATCATGACTTTGGTCACTGTGATCAAAATAACAATTGTACTTTTCGGTTCAAAATAATATTATTTGTGATCACTAGTAGTGTCTTCGATCTGAACTCTAGTGCACTTAGAAGACTTCCAAACGTTTTTGAAGACACTAATGTTCCGTAGGCTAAGCGGCCCTATATATACCCTCTCTCAGTCTTGAGAAGGGGCGCTTCCGGCTTCTAGAGGAATCTAGTAGAACATGATCAAGAACCGTAAACAGCGCTATTGATATGCAATAACGCCCGACAGGTATGCAACACACCTAACGTACAAGTGGTGCGGGTAGGTTATCAACTGGCCAATTTTACTAGGTAAACTACCGTAGTTTACACTACTTAAGATAGTCTACGGTAGCCTACGGTAGTTTTACAACTCTATGCATATCAAAGAAGTTTCTAAAAGAATGTTCACCACACGCACGCACCCACCCACACACACAGACACACACATCCACGCACAAACACCCACCCAACCACCCACCCACGCACGCATACACACACCCACCCACACATATGCACACGCACGCTTACGCACACGCGCACACACACACACACACACACACACACACGCGCGCGCGCGCGCGCGCGTGCTTCCGGCTCCCGAGTTCGCGGGTTCAATCCCGGGGAAGGGCAATGGATTTCTTCGGGCGTTAAAATCACTACCATAGCGTTCTTGGAAGGAAGAAGCCGTGTAAAATACCTCAAGCCTGATAAAGAGATGTAGTTATGAGCAAAATTAAGCGGTCTTTCACGCCCAATCTAGAAAGGGACGCTGAGAACCACAGCAGTTAAAGAGCGTCCATAAATAAACATTAAAAACACGTTTAACTCAATGAAAACAAAAGGATACATTCTATAGAATTGGAGAGAAGCAGCCATACTCCCACGTATAAAGACATAGACAGTATATAGGTATAAACCTAACAGCTTTAGGGACATGACTATTATCTAATGGAGGAAACATTTTACTGATATTTTAGCCCGCAGATTGCAAAAATGGGTAGAGCAATATGACTTACTAGCAGAATATTAAGAAGGGTTTCGAAAAGGAAGAATAACTTTTGAGTATATACGCATTGTGAAATCTTGATAAATAAATAAATAAAAAAAAAAAGACAGGTAAATGATGTCTCACTTTTGTGGATTTAGAGACAGCTTTTGATAAAACTGAGCTGTAGTACGAGTAATTATGGCATGAAATATAAACTTTGACAGCATATTCATGATTGTACTCAGGAAACCATATCATTGGTCACCTTATTCAAGTGTACCGTCAGAGATCCAATACCATTCTCGTATTGAAGTGTAATCCTGTGATTAGCTGTATCATGATTGTGAATATTTATTTACCTATTCAAATCCTTTAATTACCTATAACTTGAAGCGCTTTACAGTTGATATTAAAACAAATCCCTGACAATTTTATTATTATTATTATTATTATTATTATTATTATTATTATTATTATTAGTAGTAGTAGTAGTAGTAGTAGTAGTAGTAGTAGTAGTAGTAGTAGTAGTAGTAGTAGTAGTAGTAGTAGTAGTAGTAGTATTAGTATTATCATCATCATCATCATCATCATCATCATTATCATTTCATTATCATTATCATCATCATTATCATCAGCATCAGCATCATCATCAGCAATATCATTATCATTATTATTATTATTATTATTATTATTATTATTATTATTATTATTATTATTGTTGTTGTTGTTGTTGTTGACGCCGTTATATTGGCTGCTAATCGAAGTGCCAAAGTTCCTGATAGGATTATTTTACTAATTGTTTCAAAACATATCACAAATGGTGTAACAGTTCCAATTTTTCCTTTATGCAAAACTTTCATTATGTAAAAGTACTCAGCGAATTTGCTAATAAAGAGCACAGATTTTATCTAACCTAATCAAACTTAAATCTAGCCTATCTAGACTAACCTAAGCCTAAACTGACTCGATAGCTATTTATCTTCTCGATGGCTATACTTCCCTAAACACCATCACGTCCCACCTCCAGTACTGCACCCCACTCCTGACGCCTGTGGTGGGCAGAGGCGGAGGACGCAGCAGTCGGACGGTAGGCCTTGTCCCGTATGTGCCACAGGGGATGACATCATTAAAATTGTTTGAAGATGAATCCGATTCATCACTGATATTTGCATTCTATAAACATTTCAAACCGAAAGCATATTAGTGTAATAGGATCATATTTAAAAATTAAAAAACTATTGTTTGCATTCTATATCAAATATTAATATCTAGAGTAATTTTTACATCAAATTTTGAAAAGAAAGGAAATGAAAACAATGGCTTTAGAGGAGTTGAGCTTTCCTACAGGCATCAATGCTGTAACGGTCTTTTTCGGCGTCTGATGTAAAGTGCTCTGGAGTTTAACACATAGATTGTATTTGCTCGGGAAACTTGCCTACATGACAATCACTGTGTGTCTGTTTTTGTTTGTATTTTGATTACAACTATTACATCATACACCATCTCTGTTTCCAGATAATGGAGCTGGCCTGTAGGAAGAAAGCTTTTCTTCCTTGCCAGCTATTGCAGATGGACAGCTAGGATTCCTGCAAAGGAACAAGGACGTTCATTCATTAATCCATTTCAGAGGGATTAATACTGCACTCATCGGTAAGAAAATAACATTATTATTATTATTATTATTATTATTATTATTATTATTATTATTATTATTATTATTATTATTATTATTATTATTATTATTATTGTTATTATTATGATTATTATTATTATTATTATTATTATTATTATTATTATTATTATTATTATTATTGTTATTATTATGATTATTATTATTATTATTATTATTATTATTATTATTATTATTATTATTATTATTATTATTATTATTATTATTATTATTATTATTATTATTATTATTATTATTATTATTATTATTATTATTATTATTATTATTATTATTCTTATTCTTATTATTATTATTATTCAATACAAAAAGGCACTGTATAGTATTACAAGTTATTCTTTTAGAGATTTGTGAGTTTAGGTTACAAAATTGATTTTGCTAAGTTGGAGTTTTAGAATCATAGGGACTTACAAGCAGAGCAATCCTTCTCCGTTTTTCTCATTACATGGTTAAAATGAGAAGCCCGGTTACTTTTAATGTCACTTTATTTCTTCTTAAACTGAATTCTCTGTTTTATCGTTAACAATCTACAACCCGTCGTGACCTTGGAACTCACAGCTGTTCTTGGCACGAATACTGACCACTGCCCGCACCTCACTCGCTCACTCAAAACACTGAGCACTAACTGGCTCAACACACACTGTCCCACCCGGACCAGCTCGCTTATACAGAATGATTAAAAAATGTTTTTACAAAGTTTGAGGATAGGTTCCCTACGCTGAAACAAGAGAAAAAGTTCATATTAACATATGTCTCAAACTGCTTTGTTAATGCCGACCATAGCCAAATTTATTAATTATAAGTCTGATAGCGATCCTTTAATGGACCTCCTTAAGTTTAAACTTTCATTACATGACTGGTCTTCATCCAACTGGAAAATTCAATTTTCATTAAACGACAGCTGTTCCACCAATCAGAGAATTCCCATGTAGCAATGGCAAAGCGCAATATCGATTAATTCTCGAAACGCAACTAGCGCGAGTTTAGAAAACCCTAAAATGTTGGAGACTACTGACAGTGAGATGCAACTTACTCCGCCTAAGTAAGATGTAACTTACACAAAACACACAAATTAACTTCAGTACAGCATCAGCTTCCAAGAATATTGCACCAAGCACAGTTCTGAAAATTAATTTCACTAATTGTACAATAAATAACTTATACATGAAATAAAGTTTCGTCTGAAAACCAATATATTCAATTTGCCTTCTATTTTTCAATGTTATGTAGCATTCCAAGGTTATCATTTTCACCATGCTACTGTGACATGCTGGAAACGAATCGATCGTTTAGCGCTTGCGTAGAACTGCAAATATCAGCTGATACAATGTGTAGGTCATTGATTGACTTGGTTTAAGGGCGCTCAACTTCTAGGTCATCAGCGCCCATAGGTCATTGTTCCTGGTGAGTGTACAACATTTTACAATATTTCAACTATAAAATTAGGTATATGGTCGAGCATAAATTGTCATATGAAACTTAACTATTATTTTAATTAAGACACTCGTATGAAAATTAGGAAACTCTCTTTGCTCGTTTCCTAATACATACTCGCGTCTTAATTACTACCATAATGGTCTCGTTGCATAATATACTATTTCGCGCTATTAATCTACAGTTCTACACATTTATTAATCGAAGTCTACGTTCAATGGCTTTCCAGGCTCAACCCAACAACTTCATTTATCTATGTACTCATTCATAGAAGGCTGTGACTCATTGTATCTCACGTCCTACTTGACAAAGTCATGAGACGTATCGGAAAGAATGCTGCCCAGCTGTTTACGCGAGCTTATCGCACAAACACGGAGAGAAGGGTATGTACACTCTGTTCAGATGCAATCATGTCTTCAGGACAGCAACGTCTCATATAGCGGCAGGCGCGAGAGATCATATATTTGTGTTTTATCACTGACTATACGCCAAGTTACTATTATTTCGCTGTTCTAATAAACAAGATAAGAAAAGATGGTAGCCAAGGCCAATAGGCCTCAATGCTTTGCCAAGTAGTAGATGACGATGTGCTGTCATAGATACTTGTTTACATTTGTCATTTGTTTACATGTAGTGAGTTATAAAATGTACCAATCAGTCTGTTTTTATCGTTTCAATTGTTTGCATGGTACACCGTCAGAAAGTGTTTAACAGGATGCGAGCGTGTCTAGATCCAAGAGGAGGGTAGTTTGAATATCTGACATGAGTTTATGTGTTGACACTTCCTGACAATGCCAAAAAAAGATTGTGTCACTTTAAAACTCTTTCATTATTAACACCTTGAACTTTAATAAATCGAAAACAAAGAAGTTTTGCGCATATGTTTACATGAACTTTTTTCTTGTGTCAGTGTAAGGAACCCACCTACAAACGTTGTAGAAGCATGTTTTAATCATCCTGTATATCCAAGAATTAGGTAGGGACGATGTTTCTGGAAAGTCACATCTTCTTGTAGCTTCTCACAACAAACCGCCAGCCGAAACATCTCGAACTGTCTGAAATCCGCCTTTGTTCTTGCCGCTCGTTGCCTAGTAACGTAGTGGTGTGAGGTAGCAGTCCTCGAGCGTCCTTAGCTGTGCGGCAGGTGCCACGACATGTTTGCTTACTTAAACTATTTTAGTTAGCACAAGAACGCTCGAACTTCAAGAACCTCCCCCCCCCCAAAAAAAAAAAAAAAAACACCCTTAAGAGGTTAATTGACCACTACCACTTTCTCGTGTATGCTAAATAATTTTTCTCAACGATAAGTATGAAATGTTCTGCTTATCACCTTCTAGCCTGTTCTGATGCTAGAGAGTGAACGAGCGTTTCTTTAGCACACAAGTTTTACAATTGTCCACCTGAAACAGAGAATTTATACCCGTTTGCATATATTGAGAGATGTTCCTTAAACTTGATTAGAATGTTTTGCTTGAAATTCTATACCTTTGGAATTATGTGTAGAAACATTAACTTTAAATCAAATAAATTATATTCTCATTTATACACGTTCCATGCCTCTTGATTCCAGGATTCGTAAAATATGCACTCTTTTATGAAATGAACCTATGTAAGATGACTTGAGTGAGTGAAGGATAAGTCGCTTTTAAAAAAAATATTCTGTACACACGCAATTTGTCTGCAAATATTGTCTGTATTCTTATATTTCTTTTCCTAGCAGGGAACTTGCTTAAGGGGACAAGGTAGTGATTCGTGCACTATTTCAGTATTTCAAAACATAACTTTAGTTGAGGATATCTAAGCTCCTGCTGCTCAGATCAAAATTTAATTTGGGATGAATATTTAGTGATTCATTGTGCATTGATATAGAGAACATCAAAACAATTATTTAAAATGGGCATGTAATAAGGCAAAAACTGATAACATGTTTTTGAAAAAAATATAATATATATAGTACTAACGGTACAAATTCCTTCTACAACATTCAAGCATATGTGTTGAAACTTTTGTAGTGCACTAGGCAATGTGTATTCATAACTGTTAACCTAAATTTACTTAAATATCTCTGGCTATATTCAAAAGAAACAATATTTAACTTTTGTAAAAAAAAAAAAAAAAGTACATTTTTTTGCACAAATATTTTTTTTTAAATTTTCTGTTTTGGATTTTTCCAATAACAATGGGTTACGTTTGTAGAGTACATGCTTCTGGAACTATTGTAAAATTTTCATTCAAATAGGTTCAGTAGTTTTCAAAAAAAATGTACCTGAGTTTGAAAAATGTCAAGTTACAGAAAACTACATTTAAAGAAAGGTGCGTCATCTCTGAAGCCCTCTTTACCCAGCGTGGCCCAGCACTCCGCCATATTTAAATGGGGTAATTTAAAGCCTTAAATATGCCGGTACCCTTACAATGTATATATCATTTTGAAGAGCAAGGTTTCTACTTTTTTTAAAGATGAAAAACAAAAAATTGACTTTTTGAGCCCAAATCACTACCCGGTCACCTTAATAATTCTGATTCCTTTGTCTTTGCTCACCGCCTTAAGTATGTGGCCTCCCAGGGTAGCACGAGGAACATCTGGAGACTATTACTTCGGGCACATCATACTAAAACTTATTTTTAAAAAAGTGAGATCTGCTATGTGTGCAGTCGTCTTATTAGAGTATGTGTATTCCCATTTATAGCCTTTGGAAGTTAATTATTTCGTTGTGAACCAATTAATATTACCTATCGTTCTTATGTGACGTCTAGCTTATTAAATAAACGTCTCCTTGCAAGTGGCTCCTAGAAGTAAAGCTTTTCTTACAGATCCTAAAGCACCAGCATCCAATGTTTATTCAGATTATTCAAGCAGTTCATCTGTATGCACCGAACGGGATGGCTTAGGCGGTAACGTCTGTGGCCCTCATTCGGATGGTCGTGGGTTTGATCCCCGTGGCCGACCTTTCTGACCCATGGATTCTTTCGAAGGTTTCCCCGGGTCGCCAGGCGAATACTGGGAAGAATTTCCACACGTTCTGAATTTCCTGTCCCTCCATTTCGTTACATGAATAATTTCATTTTACCCTTCATCTTGTTAGGTCTCTTTCAGGGTTGGAAGTGTCGGCGAGCCTCGGGGCAGCAGCACGACAGGGGGAAGAATGCGCTCCGGAAATCTTGCCCCCCGGATTGGAAGGCGAGCCTACTGATTTCCGGACCCCCCATGGGATGGTACAAGCCTGACGGAGGAGGGGGCCGGTTTCTGAGTACCGCCCCCCCCCCTCTTGGGAGTACGAATCCGATGGGGTGGGATAGCAACTGGGCTGAGCCAGCCTCCTCCGGGTGCTTCTAACTGAGAAAATGTAGGAACACTGCCACCTGTTCTGTCATGGCAACATTCCGGCCGCCCTTAGGACCCATTCGCCTCATCCATCCTCCCGGCAGGTGCCCCGTGTGGGGCATAGGCACAAGAAATCGCCTTTCGCTCGTGGTGCTAAGTTTCCCTCCGCAAGTGGTCATACAGCCATAATCTGTGTGCGGGTGTAGAAAATAAAACGTAAATAAATGTTGAAAACTTTAGATCACTTATAATTGTTGCTAAATCCTAAAATATAGATCTCCAAAATTTCAGCATTTTGGTTAAATGACGCAAGTTTGTCCATTTTGGTTTTAAATAGGAAATTGTAAAGTAGCCCATAATATTCGTTGGGTCCTATCCACATGGGTCAAAGAGTGTAACTGCAAGTAAGGGTTTAAAAAAAAAAAAAAAAAAAAAAAAAAAAAAAAAGATGCACATAGTTTTTAAAAGCCATAAAATAACCTGTAACTTTTACTGGGACCAAAAGAACTTTTACTGGGACCAAAAGAGTGTGTCCAAAGTTCTGTCTAAATCTATAAAAATATCAAAGGGTATTTATAATTTCCTACTTCGACCTCCTAAAGCTAAATTTGTGTCAACTTTTCATTCTTTTGACTTTAACTCTTTTATTATTATTATTATTATTATTATTATTATTATTATTATTATTATTATTATTATTATTATTATTATTATTATTATTATTATTATTATTATTATTATTATTATTATTTTTCTTTTTGCTGGATTATAACATCATGGAAACAGTACCTACTCGGAGAGGCAACAAAAGAAAGGGCCAACAAGATAAACGTACTACCAAATAACTGTCCCCATTATATAATAACAATCCCGAGGCACAACAGCCGTTTCCGGGCCAAGGCCTACCACCCGACCGCTGCATCACCAACCTCTATCTATCACAGGCGTCACGAGTGGGGTGCAGTACTGGAGGCGGGACGTGCTCAGTTCCTAGGCCCTCCCGGCCGAGTACGCGGTCTCCGTAACCGGGGATCGCTATTTTTCTAATAAGTAGCTCCTCAATTGGCCCATCAGAGACCTAACAAGGCTGAGTGCACCCCAGATCAGGTCTCCCAGTGGGAGAAAATCCCCACGCCCGTACCGGGAATCGAACCCGGGTACCTCTACTACCCCCCCCCCCTATTAAATACAACGTAAATATAAATAAGTATCCAGGTTTGCAACACTTCTACACCTATAAATTCAAAATTACAATTAAAAAATTATCAAGAAAGAATTTTTGGAGCAAAAAGACATGTTATAATTGAGTCAGGTTAAAACTGAATATTACCAACTGATATCTGACAATTACGTGTAGTAGTCGTTTCAGGTCATATTTCGGTATATGTTTATAGTTATTTGGTTAGTGGGTAAATTAACTCGTTATTGAAACATGCACGTTTGTCTTTATTCGAGGAATCCGCCACTGTACTCGAGATTTTCTCATTCGCCAGCAATGCTATTAAAGCAGTACAATTTAATTAATTACTTTCAGTCGCAACGCGTCACATGGAAGACTAAACGGAAGACGGGACTATTTTATCTCACTCTCGCAATAATGTGGCCAACATCAGAAAACTTCACGAGTTCAAATTAATGGGTGTTTGCTAGTTACATGTTTTGATATATTGCAGAAAGTGCAATAAGGTAAAGCCTCGTTTATTCGGACTAATTGGAACCAAAGGCTGTAAGGAAAATCGAAAATTCGGATAATCCGGGTTATATGGTATACGCTAAACAAAATGCTTAAATCCTTAAATAAGCAGACTTGCCGTTTATGACGATAAAAACTGTCTTGTAACAAAATTATGTTCAGTACATGGTATGTATTGTTTACAGGACATTAAAAATAATAAAAATCTTAATCACATAAAATCACACCATTTCTTAACAAAGAATTGATCCACATTCTTCTGTTTTAAACACGTGTGGCGTTTGAACGAATTTTGAATTTTACTCCCAAACACTTTGATAAGACACAAAAACAATCCGGTTGAAACACACATGATAAACTTAATGATACGCGCTGTTTGAAAACAGTAGGAAAACTGAGGAGATTGAGGGAGGTATAGTGAAGGTTAGGGATCAAGGTCAACACTTTCTTCTGGCGCCATTTATAGCTGGCGAGACATACCGCGTCAGCACCGTGTGACACATTACTAAATCTTTCTTAAATTCAACAGGTAGCCTCTTACAGTGCAGTAGATATTACCATAATTTATTGTACAACTTATGTAGGGACCCTCAAACTAAAAAGCGAATATTTGGCGTACATACTTATAGTTACGTTATTGCTATCATAGTTCAATTTATTATCTAATGTCAATATTAAATTTAAAAGCAAATCTACAAATCTAATCCGGATAAAGGAGGGCCGGATAAACAGGTTTTACTGTACCTACATACTTTCTGAGTTCGGTTAACTTTAAGGAAATCCGTTTGATGAGACACAAAGCTCTTAATTTTATGAAATTTTATTGAACTTAGGTAATTTTGCTTCGCTACAAGAGGGCCCGGACTTCTAGGTAGACTAAACCTTCATTTTAGGTTTCTTGTGTTCTTAAGATAACGCTGAAGTAAATAAATAGATATTTCCCTTTCGGAGGGATGTATCACCCCCTCACTACACCTCTCAATATGGTTGTGACGGACATGTTGTAATTGATGTTAGGACATTTTTCTTGAATTTATTATTATTATTATTATTATTATTATTATTATTATTATTATTATTATTATTATTATTATTATTATTATTATTATTATTATTATTATTATTATTATTATTATTATTATTATTATTATTATTATTATTATTATTATTATTATTATTATTATTATTATTATTATTATTATTATTATTATTATTATTATTATTATTATTATTATTATTATTATTATTATTATTATTATTATTATTATTATTATTATTATTATTATTATTATTATTATTATTATTATTATTATTATTATTATTATTATTATTATTATTATTATTATTATTATTATTATTATTATTATTATTAATTTTGTTGTTGTTATTTATACTCATAATTTCTGAGATTATACAGAGTTTTCTCAATATAACCTTAAAATGCATGCTATACTCGTACTTCGTGCGAGGAAAGTGGTTTATAATAATAAGTTAGTACAACAAAATAAGGCTTGCTACTCAAATAGAAGTTATGAGTAATTGCAGCTTGAGGTTCTTATAGCATTGCGCTTTCAGTTCCAATTTGATATGCAGTAAGAGTAAGAGCTTTGCACTTGCTGAGAGTAGAACTCGCCTTGCAAAGTAGCCTCTTTATAACATTTTCCCTTGTTAAAAAACTACTACCACCACTACCACCACCACAACCACCACCACTACCACCACCACCACCACCACTACTACCACCACTAACACTACCACCACCACAACCACCACCACTACCACCACCACCACCACTACTACCACCACTAACACTACCACCACCACAACCACCACCACCATCACCACCACCATCACCACCACTAATACTACCACCACCACAACCACCACCACCATCACCACCACCATCACCACCACCACTACTACCACCACTAACACTACCACCACCACAACCACCACCATCACCACCACCATCACCACCACCATCACCACCACCACTACTACCACCACTAACACTACCACCACCACGACCACCACCATCACCACCACCACAACCACCAGTAGCACCACCACCACAACCACCAGTAGCACCACCACCACCACAACCACCAGTAGCACCACCTCCACCACCACCACCACAACCACCACCACCATCACCACCACCACAACCACCACCACCACGACCACCACCACCACCATCACCACCACCACCACAACCACCAGTAGCACCACCACCACCACAACCACCAGTAGCACCACCACCACAACCACCAGTAGCACCACCACCACCTCCACCACCACCACAACCACCACCACCACAACCACAACCACCACCACGACCACCACCACCATCACCACCACCACCACAACCACCACCACCACCACGACCACCACCACCATCACCACCACAACCACCACCACCACAACCACCACCACCACGACCACCACCACCACCACAACCACCACCACCACGACCACCACCACCATCACCACCACCACCACAACCACCACCACGACCACCACCACCATCACCACCACCACAACCACCACCACAACCACCACCACCACAACCACCACCACAACCACCACCACGACCACCACCATCACCACCACCACAACCACCACCACCACAACCACCACCACCACCACAACCACCACCACCACAACCACCATCACCACCACAACCACCACCACAACCACCACCACAACCACCACCACCACCACAACCACCACCACCACGACCACCACCACAACCACCACCACCACCACGACCACCACCACCACAACCACCACCACCACAACCACCACCACCACCACAACCACCACCACCACAACAAACCACCACCACCACCACAACCACCACCACCACAACCACCACCACCACAACCACCACCACAACCACCACCACCACCACAACCACCACCACAACCACCACCACAACCACCACCACCACAACCACCACCACAAAGCACCACCACAACCACCACCACCACAACCACCACCACCACAACCACCACCACCACGACCACCACCACCACCATCACCACCACCACCACAACCATCACCACCACCAAAACCACCACCACCACCATCACCATCACCACCACCACAACCACCACCACCACAACCACCACCACCACAACCACCACCACAACCACCACCACAACCACCACCATCACCACCACCAGCATCACCACCACCACAACCACCACCACCACCATCACCACCACCACCACCATCACCACCACAACCACCACCACCACAACCACCACCACAACCACCACCATCACCACCACCAGCATCACCACCACCACAACCACCACCACCACCATCACCACCACCACCACCATCACCACCACAACCACCATCATCACCACCACCACCACCATCACCACCACAACCACCACCACCACAATCACCACCACCACCATCATCACCACCACCACCACCATCACCACCACAACCACCACCACCACAATCACCACCACCACCATCATCACCACCACCACCACCATCACCACCACAACCACCACCACCACAATTACCACCACCACCATCATCACCACCACCACCACCATCACCACCACAACCACCACCACCACAACCACCACCACCACAACCACCACCACCATCACCACCACGACCACCACCACTACCACCACCACCACGACCACCACGACCACCACCACCACCACCACCACCACGGCCACCACCACCACCACCACCATAAAAGAAAAGCATAAGTACTGGCAAATTCAAACAAATAATAAAGAATATCTCGGAAATGGCTCACTCAAAGGAAAAAGAAGTGTTTGAAATAAATTGTGTGTTTTAACCAGATCCACAGTTTGTATTTAGTAAGCTTTTGTCTGTCTCTTACTGTTTACCATTTATGCAAAAAATCATCCAGAATGAAGGGATCTTCTGAAGACATTCCTAGGAAATTCAAGATATGACTTAGAAACTGCCATGGAATCGCCTGTTTGGGTCTCTCACCGGATACTGATTGACTGCTTGCGAGCTGAGTGAGGTTGGGGATACCTAAGCGTCTCTAAAGAGATAAGGTTGCACATCGCTGAGGTAAACCATTACTCCCGGTCCTACTAGCAAAAATGTCCATTTTTAAACCCATCTGGACAATGTTTTATATACATATAGGACTGCTCATTGTGGGCTGGACTGAAGCTTCAAAAGATTAACGTTCCCATATAGTTTCAACAACTTACGTACAAATCTAAATTGTTGATCTAGAAAAAGTATGCAATGCTAGCCTCTAGGGCCGTGCATATACGAATGAGTATGTTTGTGCAAGCGTATGTGTACCAAGTCTTAATTAACGTTGTGGTTATAACTTTTACTTTCAAACTTGAATATAAATTTTATAAACTTTAACCCTACTTAAAGTTTCACTTGGCTCCATATCTTGGAATTATTTCTGTCAGGGTGGAAGTGTGTGTGTGTGTCTGTGTCTGTGTGTGTGTGTGTGTGTGATTGTGAGAGTGAGAGTGGTTGTACACACACACACGCACACACACACACACCTGTGTAATGCTGGGTAATTCAAGTAATGTTTAGAAAACGAGCGACATCGGTACAAATATCTTGATTGCTATAAAAACTGCCCATCGACAGGACAGAGAAGTATGCGGCTTATCTTGATGAAGATATACCTAACGCCAGTGACTAATTAGAAATACAAGAGACAAGGTTGCCTTTCCTGAAAGCAACTTCATTTCTCAATTCTTGCATTAAAAGAAGCTGGTGTGATGCCAGCTAGTGGTGCGCGTGAGCCAAAATCGTCAGAGTGACGTAAAGGTAACATTCCTAGCCAACTCTTCATCATTTCAGGCAACCTCGTTTGTTTATCGCAAAACATTGTTACGGCTTTTACTCTCTTTACCTTTTTTCAGTATTAAGTATCGTAAGATAGCACTTGTGGGGAAAAGTGCTTGTTTTGTGGAATACCTACATACCCAAAAACAACTCTGAAGGAATCGTTACACACCCTGACCTTGTCCAGTTCTGTCACTTCACAGAGTTCTTACTGTCACTTCAGTGAGTTCTCATTGCCACTTCAGTGAGTTCTCACTGCCACTTCAGTGAGTTCTCACTACCACTTCACTGAGTTCTCACTACCACTTCAGTGAGTTCTCACTGTCACTTCAGTGAGTTCTCACTACCACTTCATGAGTTCTCACTACCACTTCACTGAGTTCTCACTACCACTTCAGTGAGTTCTCACTGTCACTTCAGTGAGTTCTCAGTACCACTTCAGTGAGTTCTCACTACCACTTCACTGAGTTCTCACTACCACTTCAGTGAGTTCTCACTACCACTTCAGTGAGTTCTCACTACCACTTCAGTGAGTTCTCACTACCACTTCAGTGAGTTCTCACTACCACTTAAGTGAGTTCTCACTGTCACTTCACTGAGTTCTCACTGTCACTTCACTGAGTTCTCACTGTCACTTCAGTGAGTTCTCACTACCACTTCAGTGAGTTCTCACTACCACTTCAGTGAGTTCTCACTACCACTTCACTGAGTTCTCACTGTCACTTCACTGAGTTCTCACTGTCACTTCAGTGAGTTCTCACTACCACTTCAGTGAGTTCTCACTACCACTTCAGTGAGTTCTCACTACCACTTCAGTGAGTTCTCACTACCACTTCAGTGAGTTCTCACTACCACTTAAGTGAGTTCTCACTGTCACTTCACTGAGTTCTCACTGTCACTTCACTGAGTTCTCACTGTCACTTCACTGAGTTCTCACTACCACTTCAGTGAGTTCTCACTACCACTTAAGTGAGTTCTCACTACCACTTCAGTGAGTTCTCACTGTCACTTCACTGAGTTCTCACTGTCACTTCAGTGAGTTCTCACTACCACTTCAGTGAGTTCTCACTACCACTTCAGTGAGTTCTCACTACCACTTCAGTGAGTTCTCACTACCACTTCAGTGAGTTCTCACTACCACTTCATTGAGTTCTCACTACCACTTCAGTGAGTTCTCACTACCACTTCAGTGAGTTCTCACTACCACTTCAGTGAGTTCTCACTACCACTTCAGTGAGTTCTCACTACCACTTCAGTGAGTTCTCACTACCACTTAAGTGAGTTCTCACTGTCACTTCACTGAGTTCTCACTGTCACTTCAGTGAGTTCTCACTACCACTTCAGTGAGTTCTCACTACCACTTCAGTGAGTTCTCACTACCACTTCAGTGAGTTCTCACTACCACTTAAGTGAGTTCTCACTGTCACTTCACTGAGTTCTCACTGTCACTTCAGTGAGTTCTCACTGTCACTTCAGTGAGTTCTCACTACCACTTCAGTGAGTTCTCACTACCACTTCAGTGAGTTCTCACTACCACTTAAGTGAGTTCTCACTGTCTCACCTTCTCACCTTCGCTCAGAGAATAATCTGTGATTCCTAGAGCAAGTCGACAGCATCGTCTCTCGATACGTTTTGAGGTAAATTTGTGATATCACATCGACTGATGACAAGTTGTTGATGTTGAATCCCCTCCCATAAATAACACACTTGGAGATCTGGATCTGAATCTGTATGCTAATGCTATAGAAATCGATGTGACTCTGCTATCTTAAAACATTCAATGCTTTTTCAGCTTAATTTATCCATGATTTTTTTGTAAAGGCAACTTGGCTTACTCTTTTATATAAAGTTTTGTGACTGCTCCACGTAAAAAGTTAAATGTAATGTTCAATGCGTTTCCCTCGTTTCAAGACACCCGAGTATTTTGTACTGGCCAGGCTTTGTTTTGCCTGCATCAATGCAATAAGGCTAGAAATGCATATTCTTGCAAAACGGTAAATGTTTCTTCATTGGCAGGGCGCTAGACATGGAACCATTGGTATACATTGAGATTTAATTAGACATAGCTTCAGAAGTTTCATGAAAAGTTTTCTATAAGTGGAGGCATAGGTTTGTGTTCGCTGGTGAAGATTTAGGTCAAAGAGTATTCGAGGCTGTTTTAGTCCCCAAGGTGGAAATCTATGAACATCTCTAGGCATGATAGAAGGGATGCTCAGATTGTAATGATTTAGATAGTTACACAAAGACATAATGGTAATCTGTGCATCTTTTGGACATTTTTACAATGAGCAGGGTAAACTGGGAAAACGTAGGAATATATTCTAGCAGCAACTTTAATTGCATATTTAAGATTAAGGTGAGCTCTGGGCGTTTCTAGGGAACCTCATTTTATTTCCATTAATAGGCTAGAGATGGGACCGGTATAGTAGGTCCCAGAACTAGTCTGAGAGCTGTGCTCTGGATAGAATTGAGTATATGGAGAAGGGCTGGTTTAGCAGAGCTATACAAAGTAGCACCATAATCCATTTTACACCTGATCAATGATCGATATGCCATCCGCAGGACCTGAGAATGCGCACCCCAGTTGCTATGAGCCATTGTTTTCAGGACATTTAGCCTTGGAAAACAATTTCATTTTAAAGTAGATAATGTTGACTCTAGTTTAGTTTCTGGTCAAATATTAAATCCAGGATTTATATTTCTGTCACTTTTGGTATAGCCTCCCCATTAAAAAATATTTTGGGATGGTGAGTTCATAGGGGTGGTTGGTAAAACCGATGTATTTAAATTTGTAGGTGGAAACCTTAATCCTGCTTCTCGTGCCCAGGAGTTAATGAGTGATGCAGTATTATAGAGGGGCGCTCTGATTGTCGAGAGAGAATTGTCTTTACAGATATAAGGAGATCGTCGGCCAAGAGGTGAGCTTTCACAGCAGGAGAGGCGCTGTTGAGGATGTCATTAATGGCTATTAAGGAAAGAGTAACCCTAAGAAGAGAGCCTTGAGTTACCCCATTCTCACGTTTTGTGTCTGTCTGGGTGACTCAGTTGGTCAGACGCTGGTCTACTGATCCCAAGGTCGCAGTTTCAAATCCAGGCCAGACCGATGGTTTTTAAGTGTGCTTAAAAACGACAGCTCCATGTCATTAGATTTACTGGTATGTAAAAGAACTCCTATGGGATAAAATTCCGGCATACCGGCGACTCTGATATGATCCTGGCAATATACAGCGTCGTTAAACAACAAAATAATTTTAATTTTTCTCAAGTTTTGTGCATTTAGACGAAACTCCATAAAAACGATCTAAATATAATATTCTGAAAGAAAGTTATTGATTCATATTTCCCTTGATGTGTGAAAGAACTTTTGATTATGCGTACCTGTAAGTTCCCTTGTTTGGGACATATTAAGTTTCTTATGTATTGGAATTGTCTGTGCTGAACCACTGTTAGTAGGTTCGCGTGACAGATCAAGATCATGCTTATAGTATTTAGTAAGGTGTCCTTGTTTGTACAGAAAGCAGATGGGTTTGTCGCAGGTGCAATAAATCCAACAATTTGTACCATCATAGTTCGTTAAAACTAGGAGATAACTTGGGGAATTCATCTGGGGAGGGAGACATGCATTTGTCTTCTAAAGCTTAAGATATGGGAAAAACCAGGTTCGCTGATTCCTGCTCTTGTATAGGTAATACTGGACATTGCTTTGACTTCACATTCATGTAATACCTTAAGTATTGTATTATTAGAACACACGTTTAAGAGTACAACCTTCTATTCGGTGTTATTAGCGGTCTTAGTTGGCAAGAGATATAGTTTACTTGCATTACAGTGTGTTTTGATGTTAAATCTTCAGTCAGGCTAATGTTTGAGAGACAGACACATATTCTGGAATTGGAAATACGTTAATACGTTATACCAGCTTTTCTCAAACTATGGGTCCCGACCCGACCCACTGGTGGGTCGCGGAACGACCCGTCAGGTCTACAAAACACTTGCTGAATTAGAATATGATGGTATTTTTAATTAACATGCATATAATCATACTATATTTACTTTTTCATGACTGGTTAGTGTGTACTAATTTAACTTATGGGACGCGTGAAGTGTAATATCCTTCAAGGTGGGTCCCAAACTTAAAAAGTTTGAGAACCACTGCATCATACCGAATGTTGCTTGAATCAGTTAGCTTACTTATTCCCATTGCATAGTCTTAACTGTAAGCCCATCGTGGGATTCAGTGATTAACGCTTGTTCCTTTTTCGGAGGAGAGACTATAATTGATTTATAGCCTGGCTGGGTGTTAGGTATCATGATTTGATATGGGTTAGGTTCAAACGTGAGGTTAGGTTAAGACTGCTCTGTTGGCAGCCTATATTATTGAAGCTCCATTGATTGCGCGGCAGTTCTTTTCCGCTCAGTAATATTCAACCCACTACAATATGGCAGGCCACAGATATAAGTGGCCGTGTTTAGTGGTTCGGTCGTATTTTAAATGTTATTAAGTAAAGGAAAAATACAGATTGTTGCTAATACTCACACCGTGATACTGATGATTGATTATATCGAGATAAATTATCCTGAAGGATCCCTGATGTTGAAATTGGATTCAAAATTAGCAGCGTAACACAACTTCTGGATATACACGATGCCACCTTCAGCTCTTCCCCATATATTTCTTGTGCGAAAGAAAATTGTAACTTTTGGTTTTAAAAAAAAATCAGCATTCTTTTACGAAAGCATAACCATTGTCTTCGAAAAATCGTTGTTTTCCCGGAAAACTTATGTGTCGTCTTCGAAAAAAACGCACAGCTGAGGTCTTAATTTTGTCTAAGAAAAGAAAATGGTTTCTTTGAAAAAAAATTCAAAAGTCGCAAAGCTTCCCTTTCCAGAGATGAGCAATTATTATTGTTATGGCTGTGCAATAAACGGGAACACCACGCGCACAGCGATCTGCATATATCTATTGTAGCTAACACTCCCCCGGGAGGAAGGTAAGAAGTGCAAGAACTACAGGAGGCTACAGGTATAGGCAGACATGCCACAAAGATGCGCGGAAGTACCTAACCGAAGACCATTGCTGGAGCTGCCTAGAGTGGGTGATGAACGACCAGCCCTCTAGTTTCGACAGGGAGCATTCCTTCCTTTGAGCAAGCTCAGCGCCATCTGTTCTGCACTGCCATACGCCACGAAACCTGTAAGCGCACCTGAAGGATGAGAAGGAAAAGGAGTGAAAGGGAAATCAAGGAAAGGAAGGTAGATGAAAAACTACCACAGCATCCGGCTAATAATCATGGAAAGATATGAAAAACCCAAGGTCAGAATGGATGTTCGAAGGCAATCGAACTCGGGAATCTCACTCGGTACTGCGGTGTCAATTTACTCGGTTTATTATTGTTACCGCGTGCCTGAAAAAATACTGACAAGCGAACCAAATCTACTTTTAGTCACCTCTGACAGGAAATATACATCTATTGCGTTTCTTTAGATGCATTTTTTCTTCATATTAAGGAAAAGAGGTATTAACTTGAAGAAAAGACAATGTCGATATTTCCTCCTAGTTTCATTACAGCACGTCCACCATCGTCAGAGAAAATAAATCTACAATCTTTATGTGTAAATATTTCTTCGCTGTTATTAAGGTACTTTGAAAGAAAAGGGGGGGATTCAAAACTGAGGAATACACGTACGTATTTGATTAATTTGGGCAAGTCAATCGTCATCTAGAAGAATTCTGCAGCTTTGCTCTGTGGCTTCAATAAAAGAAAATCATTTGAATTGTTTGTTGGACTTGGGTTACCTCAGCCCTTACAGGAAAGACAATTCGCAAATTAAAATATGTAACCACTACATTTCTAACATTTTAACAAGGTGGACAAATATAGATATTGATGAATATACACTCTGCTTTTTCGAACCTACTTAAATAATTTTGGGCGAACTTTCCTGTTTGATGTAAAGTTGTGGGTTTCTAGAATTTCAAAGAAGAAAAGAAACGCGGGTGATTGTAAAATTGGGCTTTACAGCGTTTCAGTGTGTCTGAGGATTTGCGCCGAAGTGCAAAACTAATTCAAGTTTCTAAGCATTAATATTTTATTACTCTGATTACACCGGGCACAAAAAAATAATAACTGTATATCAGCTAATGTTTATGTATCCGTGGTTATTGAACACGATAATGGTCATTGAAATGCAGTTTCACGTATCGCTTATTATATAGTTGAACGTTTCCTCCCGCGGAGTATGTTTACTGAAATCCTGGTCGCTTTGCCTGGTGTTTGTATTTTACTGCTATTGGATCTATGATGGGGATGCATGAGCAATGGACTAGCATGCATTCCCTTATTCCACGTTCCCTGGACCTTGCTTCCATCGTCTAGATTACTTTGCTGTTTACAGCAGCACATTTTTCGGGAAAGTAATTCCTGTGGCAATGTGAGAGGTGTACCTTGAATACATGTAACACACCAGTCTGTCATAACACTGCAGAAAATTCTTCTCTAGATACTCTGAGTGCATTTATACTCCTAAGAATGTTGGTGGACGCTGAGAAAACAAGTTTCAGACTAATGTATTATCACTCTTTATGTAGTCTGTTCTTGAATAGTCTGCATTTCTGCGGACCAATGAAAACTCAATATTTATTTTGGCTTAGCCAAGGCCTTTAGGTCTGTTTCATGAGGCCCAATTTTAATTGGAGGGAAAGTGGCAGAACTTTGCTGAATTCGTTAATTACATGCTGTGATCCAAGTTGAAGTGATTGACGCATAGGCTAATATCTGCCGTAAGCTAAATAATATGGCTATTACTTTGAGATCACCAGAAATGTTCAATTTAAATTTGGAATAATTTATTTTTCATAACAGTTGCTTCTCGTTGTGATAAATTTTCTTTATACAGATTTGGAAACCAATTAGAACAGAAAGAAAATTGGCAATATAGGGAAGGACAGCATTTGGATTTAACTTAGTTGCTTCTTTGAACAGTCTTCAGTCACATGTTATGTAGCCAATTTGTAGAGTTGCAATGGAACTCTACTGCAGACCATCAAATTAGTTTCTTTTGTGAAAAAATAGTATGATTGCGGTATTGCAGTTATGGAATATAGTCACTATTGGGGAAGATGATTCTACTGCTGTAATCCAGATGCCAACGTTTCTGTTTTATCTTTAGGCAGTTCTGAATCTCTAACTATGTATAGATATTATCATTCCCCTCGCACTGTGTTTAGTTTGTTAGTAGGTAGGCTCCTCATTGCACCACGACTCTCTCGACCCTGTTTTGAAGGCGATAAAGACACATTAGATTGACTATTGCGTTTGTCACTTTCTATATACGACCCAAGTGGAAAAGGAACAAAAAGGCCGACTTCATGAGGGGCTGATTGCATAGTCGAGAGGTGTTATGATATTTAAAGGGTGGCATTTTGCTCTTTGAAATGCCATGTGTTCATGCAAGTATCACAAAAAGGTAGTGATCATTTACATAATTGGATGTTCTCTCCAGATCATAGAAATAACAATTCGCGTTTATTTTATGTTTTTCTGTTATTCAACTGGGAAGGAGCAGCTGGTACATACACTTTACAACACACAGGTCATGTCATAGTCTCTGATATCGCAACCAAGTCATTCTGTGGACCTTCTTTATCATTGACGTTATGATTTGACTTAGTGCTTTTAGGGTTGTCAAACAAATATAAACGTAGTCAACATTTTCAGCAGAGCCATATATTGAACTGAGCATCACTTTGCAATCTATTTACACAGATTAAAACAAAATGAAGCACTACTACATAACCGTTTCACGTGTGCAATCACACATGCAACAAACTCAACTGGGCACTCGCAACCACATTCTGCCCTCCTCACCTCCCATCCACTTCCTACGCAGCCAGCCTTAAAATAGAGTATAGACTACAAACAAAATCAATAGGTACAACCAGCAAATTGCCTCAAGGGAACAATATTACGCTATATAATATATACAGGATTTCGATGGTAATTTCTGGAAAGTCAGAATGAACGCTTGTCACTTACTAACGTCTTATAAACGAGAACTAACAGGATATTTTACAACTGTTTTCATGATCAGCACGATCGATTTAATAAAGAGCATCTGGTTTATTCCAAGATACATTTTTACTATGTAATACAATTGTAATGTGAATAACTAACTTACTAGATGCTTAGTATGAAATCAAATCATATTCATTGCAAAACGACTAGCCTATATTGATATATGAAAAAGAAGCATTCGAAAATAAGACTGGTTCTCGACAAAAGAATATCAAGGTATGCCATCATCTGCTAGAGCATAAGATTATTGATTACGGGGTTATATTCTAAATTCTCAACGGAAAATTTCAAAACGTTTCCAGATTAATTAAACTTAAATATTCCTATGTTCATAATCATTCAATTTAGGTGTACATTCCATTGATTTGGGTTACTAATTGTAGAAAATAGTATGGAATGGCATTGTAGCTATTGCAGCCTAAACTTTTCTATAACCAAACCCCGTGGCACAACAGCCCGTCCGGGCCAAGGCCTATCGTCCGACTGCTGCTTCTCCTACCTCTGCCCACCGTAGGCGTCATGAGTGGGGTGCAGTACTGGAGGTGGGAAGTGGTCATATGCGATCTTCTCGATCAGGAACCGCTACTTTTCAATGAAGTTGCTCCTGAATGGGCCCCTCAGGGGCCTAATGAGGCTGAGTGCACCCCGGGTCAGGTTTCCCAGAGGGAGAAAATCCCCCACGCCGGCACCGGGAATTGAACCCGGGTTCCCCGCTTGGTAAGCAGCAGCGCTACCACCGCGCTAAGGAAACGACCAAGTCTGGAGAATATTAGTTGGGAGTAACAAATATTAACATTGACATTGACCCCGTTGTCAACTTAATTATTTACTATTAACACATTATCTTCCCAACTCACCAACACACTTGTACTCCACATTAACATAATTATCACACTGCACGTTTTACTGCGTCCATGAATAGAGAAAGGATACCTATGTTATCGTTTATCCCGATAGTCATATTGTCGTTGTTTATATTTACTCTTTTCTGGTTGCAAAGATGCAACACTATCCCAACTACGTATTGTTGGTAATTCGCGACAGCCTTGAATTTTACATGTACCCCTATCCTTTAATACGGTGACGTAAGGTTATCGGAGGTTTTGCGCCACGCAGTCGGAACTGGAAATAGAAAAGCAGCACGTTCGCTCAGATAACATTATAAACGTTATCCCTCCGGGCTTAGAATAGGTCCTCATATAAACATAGCTGGTTGTAATACTGCGTCAAAAAACACAACTTTTCGCTTACTTGCTTACGTCATATTTAGGGTTATCGTAACCGCGATATCTTTCACTGCAGTAGTGTGGAGTTAAAATTGCACGCGGCCCATACCAAATAAACTAAGTTAGCTAATTCAGAAAATGGCTTTACAAAATTTATGAAATATAATTTTGTGAGTAAAAACTTACGTTAACCTGAGTCGCCAAATAGAGGCACTACACCCAGCACAGGATTAGATGTAAAAGAGTCCAAGTTTATAGCCAGGCTGGACGATCAGGGCCACTGTTCACTAAAGAAAACACTTTATCAATGGCAGGGGGCTCGTTGTTTAAAAAGAAACTATGTACTTTAAAGGGAATGTCACTTTTAACAAAATCATCCACTTGCCCTGAACGACTAAATGGCCTTTCCTTTTTCTTTTCGGGGTTTTTTACAGTTCCGATTTGTTTCATTTCAACAGTGTTCACAGATATGCCAGTTGCTTCTGACATCTATTTAGTTAAATCTTTTATAACCAAGGTATTTTAGTATTTAACGAAGAAGTTAAACAAATTTAGTACAACTGCTTCTTCACCACTTTTAGAGATTTGCCGCTTTTGTGTTTCTGTACACTACTCGGATCTGAGCACTCCACCATGCTGATTGCACTCGCGTAAACGCATCACTGAGCTGATGTGCTCCAGAACTTCGCTTCACTGACGAACAACGCAATCGAAGAAGTACGACGGCCACGTGACAAGAAATAGTATTGAAATATTTAACCTCGTGCTTAAATGATTTACAAGTTGAAATACACTGCTTATTCACCCCGTTCTTTATTTAAATGTTATTTTTGTATTAACGCCCTCTAACGCGATGTCATATCGAACAATCAATGAGTGAAATTAGTGACATGGTGCTCAAATAAGCCCCAGGTCCATAGAGATTAAAGCTACCCGACATTCGTCTTCTAAGGGTACGGGGAAACCTCGGGGGAAAATACCTATCCGGATAACTCATATCCAACCGAGATTCGAACTTGGGACCTCTTGAATGTGAGGCAGACATGCTTCCACCATACATAGAGGCAAGCTATTATTTGAACGTATCAAATAAGTGATAGTATGTGTAATGCAGTAACAACTACTTTCGCTTGCTCCAAGAATTTTGCGGACCCACCCTTATGTCAGATCAGGTTTGGAATCTTCTGGATGTTTCTCATTCTCGAACATTCAGGAACTGTGGGAAAATTTCCTACGGTAATATATGAGCGAGCATTCTCGCAAGTTGAGTCAGTCAAGTCGTGCGAAGCTAGGTTCAGGAGTGAGATAGTCTCGCGAAGTCAGTACGCGAGTGAGTTAGTGGATGAGTCAGTCAACGAAATGCGCTGTTCTCCGAGCGAGTTAGTAATGACTGTGGTGACGAGCAGTGAGTGCTGTTATTGCATGCGATGAGGGACGTCTTGTGTTCGACTCTCCAGCAAATGAACCGTCCGAGAGAAGAGGCTTCTGGGGGATAGAGTATTTTTGTTACGTCGAGGAAGAGAGTGAACATTGGAACTAGAGTGAGCTAAGAGAAGGCTTGGTGAAAGTTAAACTGTATTATTAAGTGACAGTGCAAACTGAGTGAAGTGTCAGTTTCAAAACTGGACGAAGTCGCACTGCTATCAGAAGTGAGATTTAAGCGCCACAATGCAGGAAGTGGTGCAAAAATTATTAGTTGGAATAGACAAAAATAAACTCCAGAATGAATCAAGTGGAAAGCGGAATAAAACATGAAATTTCCAGAATGGAGAAAATGAGGACAAGAAATTAAATCGGGAATGGAGAAGCTACGAGTAGAACTGATGACTGAATAGAAAGCCAGAAGTCCCAAATGGGTTTTGACATTGCCTGTCTTAAATCTAAGATAAATGCAACGATGAAAGTCCTGAAGTACGGCTTTGCAAATGATTCAAAGGGAATTAAATCTGACATGGAAGATAAAAGTTCGTGAGGTGGAAGAGAGCCTAGATCAGCAAGAAGAACGGCTAGACAGCAGACGGAAGAAAACTAGAGGGTGATAGAAGTCGCAATGAGCGAGCATCTGGACCAGCAGATGGCAGATAGAACTGCAGTGCAATGGCCGGTCGAGTTACAACTTGCAAATGATTGAGACGAGGGCACCTTGAGTAGGGAGCAGTTGGCGGATCGAGACATATGGCCGATGCTGCTAGATGGGGAATGGGGTGTACGACCCGGGTGGGCAGATGCTGCTTCCAGATGCGCGACCTGTAAGAGTTATTGGACGCAATGGGACTCCCTGGTGCTCAGAAACGGTGTGTTGAAGAAATTCTGGGAATCCCCAGACGGGAAAATCAGGGTGGAACAGCTGGCGCTGGAGGAGTGCGGTAAAAGAGAACCTACGTATGAATAATAAGACGAAGCTACGTCGCCAATTCTACTGGTTGCATCCTCGAAGCGGCCTGGAGAGGTAGTGCCTGGAAAGGCCTGACCTGGAGTAACGAAAAACCCCATTCACGTGGCTGTTCTCAGTTGGAGGGAAGCAAGCAAACCAGAAGAGCGTGCCGACCGTACCGAACATGGTGTGCAGTGTACATCAATTAGATTTAGCGTTCTTGGTAAAACTCCATCACAAACACTGGAAGTGTTGCGGCAAATCTACAGATAGCAAGTCAAGGAGAAAACGCAGGTTTTCGAATGGCATAAGCAATTTCGGGAAGGTAAAAGTGACCTTGAAGATGCTCCACGTCCCGGAAAATCCTCTACTTCGAAGACTAACACCAGTATCAACGCAGCGCGCGATGACCGTCGTTTATCGTTAACACAGGTTGTAGAGAGTATGAATACATCTTGTGGATCAGTTGAAGAGATTGTATGAAATGTTCTAGGAAAGCTGCAGCAAAATGGTGCCTCGTGAGATCAATGATGAACAGAAGGCTCACCACCTGATAGCGTGTTAACAATGGAAAGCAAGCCCTCGGCGAGAACCCGACGTTTTGGACAGAGTTATTATATGCGACGAAGACTCTTTTCATCATTATGACTCAGAGACAAACCAGGAAAGGGCCCAAGGGAAGCATTCATGTCCAAGACCCAAAACGGCCAAATTTCAACCAGATGCAAGAAAAATTGGCAAGAAAACATCATACCTTGCTGAAATCGAATGGATCTTTCGTCAGAATATAGCGCCCGCTCACTGCGCCACGAAGACTCAAGAAATATTACGAGATGGAATTACTTATTCATCGGGCCCAACATCATGTGACTTCCGCCCAGTTTGTACAGTGAAAATAGAGCTTCGGGATCGTCATTTTCATAGTGGTCGTGAGTTAAACCATGCAGTTTCGGGTATACTCAACAGACCATCCAAAAGGCGCTTAAGAGAGTGCTTTAACAGCGGACTGCAGAGTGTTCGAATGCTCGAACATCTATGAGGGAGAATACATTGGTGGTTTGTGAAAGAATTTGAACAAAGGTGAGAAGTATTTTCCGGCCAAAGAAAATCCGGTTAATTTTTGACAACCCTCATAAGTGAAAGTAAAAAAGAAAGTGGGGTGACAGTGGGCAGCGGAACTAGTTCACATTAGTGAAGCGACAGAATGAGGTAAGCGAAGTCTCAGTGAAAGTTAAATTAGACTATTAAGTGAGAGTGAAAAGAGCGAAGTGAGTTTAAAAACTGGACAAAGTCGCCTGTAAGAGGATATGGCCTCTCTCTTGAGTACATTGGAAATCACTAATGCTCCAATTATATATTAATTATTTTTTTCAAATAGTCGTTTATGCTTTTATTTTCTGATCGACATTTAAATTTCTTACATTCCTTTTCCCTTTCTCCGACTGGTTGTACCGATGTTTCGCTGTAAGAAGACAATTACTTTTGACATTGCAAGTTTTTAAGTAACTACATTCACCTCAATTCTCTGGTCAAATCGAAGTTTCTGTGGTGAATTGTCGAACTTCAAAGTCAAAAATGTTTAAACGTTTAGCATAGATTCCGGTGTCTAGATTGCTTTTGCTTTCCATGTGCAAATCTCTTCCCAATGTGTTGATTTCTTCTTATTCTTTCTAAGATATACCTACTTTTGGTTATCTTTCACATTCTTAATGCGTCTCTACAGTTCACGAGGTTGTTAATCGACAGGCGCTTTTTGTTTCCACAGTAAATACTTGAGCGGCATCAGCAGCCGCAACTCCCTAAAGCCACAATCAGGATAAACATTCTATTGTTCGAATAACTGTCTCCTTCTTCTTGCCAGTACTCAATACAAACACATGTGGTACTTGATGATTGAGGTTACAGTGCTCGCTGCTATGTATCCTCTCTGAATTCAGCTTGGGCATGTTCCAGTGGAAGGAAACAGTGTCCTAATTCTCAAGGCACTCTACTGTTTGTGGGCTTCATCAAGAGGACCATCATTTACGTAATTTAGTCTCAAAAACCGAGTTAGATGGCTCCACGGTAACGAGAGGTCGTGAGTTCGATTCTTGTGGCCAACCTTCTTGACCCATGGGTTTTTCCGGGGTTTCCCCGGGTCGCCAGGCGAATGCTGGGAAGGATAATTACATCCCCCGAATTTTCTGTCCTCCCATTTCGTTTCATTTATCATTTTATTCATGCTTCATACCGCTGGATATTTTAGGGTTGCAAGTGTCAGTAAAGGCGTTAGGTGCAGCTTGGCAGGGATGATAGTCCCTCGTGTTCCGTGGGATCCGGATGGAAAAGGGGGTGACATCTGTGGGCGTTGGACCCCGTGCCGAGGTCCCCCAACGTTGGCCCCGGAAGACCTAAAGACTTCGAGGTGTCGTCACACTTGGGAAATCTTAGGAACCTCTGTCAATGTCTGTACTGTTAGGCTGGATCTGGCCGCCAGGTGTCTCCTCTCACCTCATCCTTCCTCCCGGGGTGCCCCCTTGGAGCATAGGTACAATAAGTCTGGCTTCAGCGCCGAACCCTCTCCTATTCCTATTCTTAGTCTCAAAATGCCAGTATCTGTAACCAGGATAATAGCTTCTAAATTTATAGCATTATTTAATATATTCAGAAGCTCCAGTGCTTATAATTTATAGTCAAAATATTTATGCTCCTTGCACTCCAGGATGATTGCAAGTTTTACTGGTAAAAGTTTTTGACTATTTATGTGACAATTACTTGATGATTTTATTTTGCTATAACTCTTAATGATTTTAGTCCCCATTTTCACAATTATATTTTTATTATATATTGCAATAGCAATAACAATAACAATAACAATAACAATAACAATAACAATAACAATAACAATAACAATAATAATAATAATAATAATAATAATAATAATAATAATAATAATAATAATAATAATAATAATAATAATAATAATAATAATAATAATAATAATAAACTTAATTTTAGTGCAGTATCGATAATATCTGAATTTCGCAAGTTTGGTATGATCTAAAAATGAACCAAGAATTGAAAAGTGCGGCAAGCGTTTAATTATTTCTAACATTGGAGGTTTACAGTGTACTCCATAGAGCTTAAAGCTACCCGATATTCGTTTTCTCAGGATGAGGAAAAACCTCGGAAAAGAAAAAAAACTTTCCGGATAATTCACCATAACTGAGATTCGAACTTGGGACCTCTTGAATGCGAGGCAGACACGCTACCACCACACTACAGAGGCGGGCACAGTGTGCTTGAAAAGCTCGAAGGAAAAGGAGAACTATATTAAATATAGATACATCAAAACTTGTGAAGTCAAAAATAATGATTATCTCACAGTATTCGGTCGTTAAAATCACAAGGGAGAAAGGAAGGTAAATAAACTTTGATGCTATTTAGTATTTCCAAGCATAAAAACGCCTGTAAAGAATACCATTCACGTCGAATTGGACCATGAAACTTTTCAATTCATATCCCACTGGGATATAGTATCCCCCGACATACCTGCTAAAGGAAAAGCATGGAAGAAGTGTTCAAGATTGGCGCTAATTTCAAGAACCGTAACTATCTAATCGGATAGTGTTTCAGGGGCAAGTAAAGAATGTGCTTATATGGTGTTACTAATAGTTTATAAGGCCTTATCCCAGGAAAAATTGTATTATACCGAAACAAATTGTTTTTATTTTCTTTCTGGTTACAAAATTAGTAAAAAATTGAAAAGTTTTATTTGTGGCTAACAGACATACAACTGCATAAATAATAGCACAGTCATAAGAATGCCAAACCTCACCATTTATACCAGGTGAGTCAGCCGCGCCTTATTTTTTTGGAAGGTAGGCCACCCATCTAACGGCATGTGCGCCTTAGTCCAGTTTTGCGCTTACTAAAATGTATTGCTTGACGTTCTTAAAGAGAGGAATGCGCAAAATTAAGAGCAACAGAGCTTTAAGGGACAGAACGTACTCCTCGCTAAAGTACACCTCAAAAACATCCGACTCGTTTACTGAGAGCGAATTCCGGTTTCCAGCCGATTTTACAAACATTTTATTAGAGTATACATAGCAACGTAATTCAGTAAACGCCTCGGAAAAAATGGACCTATCATATGAGTACTCTAACAACGTCAGCTAAAAAGAAAATTGTGGATTCTTGTACTTAGAGCAGGGATTGGCTTCCAAAAATTAGGAAAAATTTAGACACGCCTCAACCATCATGGACGCGTACAGTCAAAACGGACATGTTATTAAATAACAGTGTATTTGCATTTCTGCGTGAACTACGCCTCGTTCATCTCAATTAATATGCATAACAGCTTTTGCCAATTAAGTAATAATATTAAAACGCCCAGTAAATGATTAAAACTGTCTTAAAAGGCTAAATCAAGCACGCAAAATTGCGAGGTGGCAATGGCATAGCGCCAGGCATACAAGTCCTACTATTGGACGTGGTACGCTTTCAGGAAGTCTCGAAATAGCTGAACAGGAATTGTGACGGGTCCTCTGCGCTCAACCCCCAGTGACACAGGTTCGAGTCTCAGCATTTTTTTTTTTTTTATTTTATTTTATTTATGTTCATCAAAACTTGGAAACCGAATTCACAATAATCTAATTATGAAGTCCCTGAGGGTTTAGGACATTATAATTTAAATGGTTTTTGGTTGTCTGCATTTTTAATAGCACAATAATTCATTGTGTGCAAAATTGAGTTTAACTTCCATGTTAAACTCTGACAATGTAATTCCCTTGCTTTCTGTGTTCAAATGTGTATGAATGATCCTTATTTCAATTGCACCTACCTATACGTGTGTTTAAACAACTACATAATTGTAGTTCACCAATAAAGAAACATCAAACAATGTCATAAAACATAAATAAAACAATAAAAATGAATATAATAACAGTTTTCAGAATAATAGTTTGTAAATTGTGAGGATTGCACGGTATAAAAAAAAATTAGTACCTACATGCAGGTGATTCGAACCACCTTCACAGTACACAGATTATTTCGGAGTCTTGCGCGCGTTCCAACTGAGCTAAACATTCCGTTTAAGATGTAATACTCGCTGGTTCCAGTGAACATTTGCAAAAGTGCAAACGTCAGCTGTCTAATTACGAATATACTAAAAAGCGATGTGATAACATCTATATTAGTACTAATTTCATCGAGTGTTTAACATCCATGTTAAATACGCGGGTAGAACCTAGTAATGGGGTCGATGTTTTCATGGACTATAAAATGCGGATTGCATAAAACTCGAGAATAAGGAGCAGCTGACTCGCCTGGTATAATGGAATACCCATAAAATACATAGTTTAAAAGCAAGACTTTCTATAAAATAAAAGCTATTTGTATAAAAGTGTAAATATATCCAGAAGCTAAGTTATCATTTATGACGAATTAGCAAAAGTTTAAGGAGCATGCATTACAAATTACATAATTCAACTAGTCATGAAATAACCTAATTGTCATCATTTACAGTACAAATTACTGAAGTTATTCACAATTCCATAAGCCTGACAACCGTAAAACTATATGCAAAAGAATAAAACAATATCGCTCACTACCAAATGAAAGGTATTTTATCCTTTTATAAACATTCAAAATTGCCCTCTGGAATCATTATTTACATTGTTTAGGGATTTAGATAATCATAGTCACAGAGGATTTGATTTGTCTCTTAAAAAGGATAGAGACAATCAGCATAATTCTACGAAGGATGCTTAATATGACTTTTCCACTCAAACGTGACTTGGTTGAAATCTACCAATCATGTGCATAACATTTTAAAATTTCAACCAATAACAGCCTTCGTTCGCATTTCATTATCACCTGCTCTGAATTTTAGTTATCACATTCTCTGCTTTTCTTATGTTATGATCAGGTTAGATAATCTAGCTGAACTGTGCTAACAGATGCGCAAGAGCTGACGTAACAGAGCCGCTATTCTAATGTCAAGTATGGCTGACTTTCGCTGAGGTGAAATATTTAATGCTGAAATGGATGAAATAATTCGAAGGGTGAAACCTCAGAACACAGAATACAACAGGAAATATATTTGGAATCAGTTTGACAAATTTTGTATTGAACGAAATTATAAATTAACAGCAGATACTCCAACTTCTGTCATTGCCAACATCTTAAAAAATTGTAGCATCAATATGATAATCTTGTAGGCTGTGTCAATGGACGCTGATATATGCATGCCTGCTTTATATCTCTTTCAAGAGGTTAGTAACTACAATACATCATTTAAATAAATGTCATAGGTTATATCATCCTGTAATTCGTAAAATAGTCTTAATAAATGGAACTCATATTAGTCAAATTCTCTAGATAAATTCACTATCACTCGTGGCGTTATTTACGCATGTCATAAATATTTCTAAAACTTATTTTGACTACTTTGCTTCTGTGATGCGCGACGCCCTTATCAACAACAGCATTTAGCTCAATGGAAGAGTCATTGATCCTCTAAAGACGCTTTCTTATTTCTGATCATGACGTCATACAACCTTTAAATATTGGAAATTGCTTCATGCTTTTCTATAGGTCCACACTATCTAGAGTGTTTCACATAAATATCAGCACAGGCACGGGATCACTTTTTGAATGGTATTAACCTCTTTCCTCTTGCCATTTTATACTAGTCAATGTGTGTTAGTTTAGATAATTTGCGTTTGTGTCTATTTTAAATTTGACTATTTAGCTCATGGCCCAACAATCAACGGCTTCCTGATAATTTACGCCTTCCGGCCAATGTTGCCAATACAAATTCAGTTGTCGATTACCATTCGCAATTAAACATACCTCTGCACATAACTTTTTTGACCAAACTATGGATACAGTAACAAATGTACCAGCAGTGTGCATAGAAACAGTGTAAGAATGGTGACAGATATGACACGATGTGGGGAATCTTCACTGAAGAAGTAGATGTAATAATAGAAAATTCTAAACCAGAAAACACCAAGAGAAACATATTACATATGATTAGGGCTAGGAAGTTCATGCATTTGCATGTTTTTTCATAGGGATTAAAAATGTATGGTTTTACATTATGTGCACAAATTATGGAATTTTAAGTTATTTGGACATGATTTTATGGTACATATAACTGCATGTTTTCTTGATTTTGATAAATGCATATTATTTCAATATTATAGCCCCTATATAGCAATGTTAATGATTTTTATGGTTTTTGTTATTTTTTTCCACCTGGATAATATTTTTTCAAATTGGTAGTATTGCATGTGATGATGTAACTCGCAAGGTGGCGAGAAGCAATGCTGAGTCATGTTGTCATGCGTTGAATCCCCTGTTTCCATCCTTTAATTATATGTATGTGCGTAGAGAATAATCAGTGCGTTATCTGAGAGGTTTATATTAACAAAGATGAAGTGCAGGTCAACGTTTTGAGAAACACGGCTATAGCAACGCTTGCCTCTGCGTGGTCTTCAAACGTAACAGTGTTGTGAACTGGTTCTCACTAAATTAAATTAGGCGTATAAAATGTTAAAAAGCTCTTCAAATGCCGAAAATCTTCTTAATGTGTGTGAATTGTCGGCCACTGACAATGCAACTGTGACACAGTTTGTGATGGACTCTTTGAAATTACAATGCCCATGTGGAATCAAATACGACTGGTTGCTTTTATTTTTTACCTTATATGGTAAAATCAGGACAAACTCTGAAATGTATTTTTCCTAACTTAACTCATATAACTTGTTTGGCACACGCTCTTCATCGAATTTCTGAGACAATACGCGATTCTTTCCCACTGGTAGATAGATTTGTGTCCAGTACAAAGAGAATTTTTGTTAAATCTGCTAAAAGAGTTAAGTTGTTTAGATCAACAGCACCTAATATCCGACTTCCTCCTGCACCATTGTTAACTCGATGGGGAACATGGGTCGATGCAGTTTTATATTATGCTGAGCACTGGGTTAAAGGAGGATCTTAGTTTCATATCTGCTCATTTTTCTTTCTTACCAACAGCCATAACGGTATTGGAAGCTGTAGGATCTCCTTTGCATGAATCACTTACTGTCTTTGAAAAAACAATGTGATCTAAGTTCGGTTCCTGGTAGCATAGGACAAAAAGTGAAAGAGAGAGTGAATTTTGTAATTTCAAAAAATTTGGTTATAAACAGATGTGCGATATTCGAGACATCCTCGAAAGATCTGTCACACCAAGAGAGTTGACTCTCTCTGTGAAACAGTTAACATTATTTAAATGTGCCCCGATAACATCTTGTGACGTGGAGAGAAGTTTTTTCACGTTACAAAAGTGTTTTGTCAGACAACAGACGACGTTTTACAGTTGAAAATTTGTGTAATGTTAGTTGTGAACTGCAATTTAGCAGTTAATACTAGCAGCGGGACCACTTCTGCTTTAACCTCTAAGGAATAAGGTAACTTTATTATTTACATTAACTCGTCTACTGCAAGGGGACATTAAGTGTTTTAGTTAAATAGTGCATATTTCTTGGCATATTTTGAAGTTTTTAAGAGCATATTTGCATGCATATTTCAGTGTTTTTAGGGCATGAACTTCCGAGCCCTACATATGACGCAATGACCACTTGCGGAGGGGACTTAGCACCTTGGCCGAAAGGCGAACTTTTGTGCCTATGCCCCTGATGGTGGACCCCCGGGAGAATGGATGAGGCGAAAGGATCTTAAAGGCAGCTGGAACGTTGCCTCGGCAGAGCAGGTGGCAAGGACCCCACATTTCCCAGTTAGAAGCATCTCGGCGGAGGCTGACTTAGCTCCCTCCCCCCTAGGGCTTGTACCATCCCATGGAGTCCCGGAAACCAGTGGCTCCCCTTCCAATCGGCGGGACGAGATTTCCAGAGCGCATTTGTTCCCCTGCCGTGCTGCTGCGACGCTCGCCGACGCTTCCAACCCTGAAAGTAACCTAACGTCGTGAAGTGTGAAATGAAATGATTAATGAAACGAAATGGAGGGATAGGAAATTCGGACATCTGGAAATCCTTCCCAGCATTCATCTGGCGACCCGGTGAAACCTCCGAAAAAACCCATGGTTTAGGAAAGTCGGCAACGGGGATCGAACCCACGGCCGAGTGCGGGCCACAGACATTACCGCCTGAGTCATCTCCCTCGGTGACATATCACGTAAGTTACATTACATGGCCTTGTTTATTGACATGAAATCGTTAAAAGTTGAAATTCATTTTGTATAGTTCCAAAGAGATTCAGCAGTAAATATATGGTAGTTATAATAATCCATTAAACTTCAGAAGGTCTTGTTTGGCAAGAATATAATTAAGGTTATTTAATATATTCCGTAAGTAATTCGTTGGTAGAGTCTTATTAACTTCTGCTCTCGTATTCTTTGCTAAAATAGTCGAGCCAGTCGCTCGCGATTTTTTCACAATAACATGCATATGATATATCAGTGGATTAAAAGCTAGCACTAATTTGTACAACGAAGGAGACTACTGTCAGAGATTTGTTGGCCCTTCGAATTTCATCGTATTTGATAAAACTACGTTTAGTATTGAGCTGAATATGGTGTAAATATGCTAATCTAAGCATCAACTAATTACATCTAGTATTGAATTCAATAGTGTCAAAATGTGTAAGCTTGTTTTCTCGGCGTTTCTATTAAATAAAACTTCGAGCGAGGAGTTCATAGAAGACTAGATCTACCTATAATGATTTAGGTTGGATTGTGTTTCCTTTAATACGAGTCGTCTACATCGGTGCAAAAATACTTTAGGATCAGCTATTCTGGAAGTGTTTTCTAATTTACTATTGAAATTTGATATTTTTAGGTGGAATCGGTAACCCAGACTCTAGTTGATCATGGTAACTCCTGGAATTGGTCATCTAATGCTGTTGATTGTTGGACGGGGCGGCGGCGGTACTTGTGTTTGCGTTTGGCTCCAAGCCGATGAAAATTTGTGCACGATGTTGAAACAGACTTGACGGGCTACTGATCATTTGCCGCTAACTGATGAGCATGCAGGTTGAGATATACTTGAAAGCTTGCCCATTTACGCTCGATGAGACACGTTTGAGACTCCTTTAGAATGAAATTCACACCTCAGTCTACTATTACAATCAATGACATCAGTGGTAGAATTAATGCGTATCATTGTCTCTTTAAATATTTTCATAGCATAGTAAATATTTTAATAACGTTGACTATTTGTTTATTTCTGTAACATGCATTCGCATACTTCGGTATATTAGGAGTAATGATGATGCACTTCTTATACGGACCTGTTTACTTCGCTGACAACCAGCCATCTACTTGATGGGCCTCAAATCGCACCGGGTGTAATCCAAGGTGCATCGTGCATCGTAGTGACTCACTTAACTCACGCGCTGCATAGCGAAGAAGCGAGGAAGCGTGTGTTGAAGACGGCTTGCTCATCACTAGGGCCCGAACCATCATACAGGAAACAAAAGGTTGCGGGATTTGGACAATACGAATTGGGAGGGGTAAGTCTGTCACATGATCATAACACAGAGGAGGCTACGTACTGTCGATGTGGGAACGTTTAGATAAACTTTTTGCATAACTTACGTTCAACGTTGTCACCATTTGCAATAAAATATTTACTCCCAAATTCTTGTACAAGTTCAGCAATACGCGAATATTTCGATTTTCGTGCTGCAGGAGTTTTACTGTGTGGAACTAATGAACGCATTCGAGACACACTATGCGCTGTAGGCAGTGTGTTTTGTGCCGACACTGTACCGGTACAGTGTCACGCTCTGCCCACGTGGGAATAACTTGAAATCACCTCATTTAGGGCTAGCTGCATAAAGGTTCGAACCCTACTTATCACTGAAAGACATAGATACATGTAATATAATTACCTAATAATGGAACAAACTGCTCTAAAGAAAGCAACGAAGGCCGAAAGTCCGTTTATATCAGTTATTATTTATTACTATTTTTATGAAAGTCGTGACAATACCTCATCTTTAGTACAAGAATTACGCGTGTAGGAAAATCATTTGTTGAAAGACATAACAGAGCACACCCAGAAGCATTTGGTGAAATTATAGGGGATGCTAGAGAGGTTAATTATGAGGTTAATTATGAATTATTCATTTATTTTTTTCAGTTCGGATTCTACCTCTCAAATCATTAAAGAGGTTGTTATATCTTGTAGAAAAGCATTCTTTATCCAAAAATGACGTTTGTACAGTCATGGAAAAATGATTGAGCGTATAAGGAGAGCAGAATGTTTCCAAGCCTCACGTCATGTTGCAGCGCGGTTCACACAAGTCGATATTTCCAACATGCAGTTGTTTATTGATAGTCTCTGTCCCATATGTTATCGTCTGTCGGACACACAAATAGGCAATTAGCTACACCGCCGCCCCCTCTCTTTATCAGCAACAAGTACAAATGCGAGTGGTGATTCAAGACAGCCTATCTGTTATGTCCGACAGACAATAACACATGGAACAGACTATCAGACTCAGGCTGCATGTTGAAAATGTCAAATTGTGTAAATGGCGATGCAACACGACGAGAGACTTAGAAATATTCTGCTCTCCTGATGCGCTCAGTCATTTGTTCCAAGACTGTATCAGTGCTTTCTAGACCATTAGAACAGAAGACCGGATCTGATCATTAAAAAAAAAAAAAAAAAAAAAATTACAAATTAACGAGTTTAACACAGCGCGCCGCCCGTAAACGTTACGCAGTCAAAAAGAAACAGCGCTGAAAGTGAGGAAGGGGGAGACAGCAAAACGAGCGGGACAAGCACAATTAAAGAGCGAGTGAGGTTTGCACCGAGGCCAACTTTTCATAGTCACACCTTGCACCTTGCACCTTGCAGGTGCATGCAGCCTGAGAGACCCTGTTCCCTGAACATTCTTGTATACATCAGTAATAGAAGCTTGAAAATCTTGAACTAGTGCAAAAATCTGCTTACTATACTTTCTCTTTAGGTTTTTCAGGCCTAGAATACGAGTGTTACACTGCTATCTTGTTTGCAATGCTTGAAAAGTGTGTATTGAAAGTAAATGAAAACTCTTATTCAGAGTTATCCTGGCGGCGCCGTGGCCGAGCGGTTAGCGCGCTCGCCTACCACCTAGGTGGCCCGGGTTCGATCCCAGGGTCCCGCATGTGGTATTCGTGGTGGACGAAGTGGCGTCAGGGCGGGTTTTCTCCGGGTGCTCCGGTTTCCCCCGCCATTTCATTCCACCGGTGCTCCATCTTCATTCCTTGTATCACCAGTGTCACCGCCTGCGGTGCCGTAGTAGTAAAAGCGGGCGTTAAACACAACAACAGAGTTATCCAATTGTTCAGCTAACTTACCTGTCAAATAAAAAGTATCAGTTGGATCCAGTCATTTGAAAAACCTTCACATCTTAAAATTCGCTATATTGAACCAGTTTTTGTTTCCTTGAAGGTTAATGTCCTTTAAATTCATAGGTCATATTGGACGATAACTAAATGAAATGGGTGATATGATACTCAAATAGCCCGGGGTCAGAACTCAGATTCCGACATCCATCCCCTCAAGATAAGGAAAAACCCCGATAAACTTAGTCCGGTAACTCAACTTAACCGAGATTCCAACTCGGGACTACTTAAATGTGAGGTAGACATGCTACCGTCTCACTCCGGAGAATTAAAGCTTATATGCACATTAATTACAAGTGAAAGGGCATGCATTCACCTTTAGAATAATTGGACATCTTAAAAATGAGTTTACAAATTGGAATTACTTTTTTAAAACTGTTAAATTAAAATGGAAAGGTCAATCTGCTTACAAGCCTCTACGTTTTTACTCTTAAGCGATGATAATCTTCATAACCTCATAATCTCCTCAACAACCGCCTGCTTGATAGGTCAATATAGGTCAATATAGTAATCTCGAAGACCCCTTTGGAGTGCCGCGTTCAGTTGTCACGTGTTCACAAAGTCGCGCGAGGCAGCCTGGCCTTGAGCGTCTTTGATGCACGTAACGCCTGTGGTGTGAGGCAGCCGTCGGCAGGAGTCACATCTTATTTATGCGATTTGCCGGAGGCTATAAATAGTATTGCCTTATTTATTCCATTAAGTGCATCGCTTCTGCAGGTAAAGTACAGTAATCGTCCATATTTTCAAGACTTTTAGTTTTATTGTTCCTACGTTATGCTCTATATTGTAACAGATTTGAAATTGTTGGCCCTTACATTTCGTTAGAAGCCTCACCGGTCATGTTGACAGGTTGCTTCCGTTGCTTAGCTTTAATTATCTCACCATAGATATACGTCATGCAATATCGAGTTCCTAAGAAACTAAGTTTCGCTGCTGAGCAACTGCTATCTATCTCCCGTTATCATTTTCAAATACTCCTCTTACAGATGTAACATATGAGTGTGATTGATATTTGTGAATTCTTCTTGCCTTGCAGTTACAAATGAGAAGTGACAAGGACCAACATACATTCTTCGCAGAGCAGAGTGCAGGTAGAGGGCTCTCCTGTTCACAGCATAGTAATATCCTGGATAATGTTCGGTGAGACAGGTATGCATAGATACTTACTTTTGGAAGATGCAACCTTAGCCTCAGGAGTGCTGATTGGTTATTACAGCTTCTGGCTGCACATATACATTTAAGAACTGTGTATTACCGCCGCACATAATATGGTTCTAGTAAAACCATGCTGTATTAGATGAGCTAAATTGTTATCAAAGTTTAATAGTAACGTTGTATTTGTTACATCCCTCAAAACACTGAGTAGCAATGTTACATAGGTATATACAGGCTGTTAGGGATATAAGTGCAGATGCTCTGATAACTGGTACTTTAACACGTATCCAGTTCGATGTGTGAGTTGTTTTTTCCTTTTCGTCTAACAGTTTTCCCACAAACCAATCACAAAGTTTACTACCTGATATTTTTTGTATGGTTGTAAGTGCGCCGCGAAATAAACCACACCCGTTTTACTACACACCTCAATGTGAAACCTACTGGCTTAGGTATTGTGAGGTCATTGGCCCTGCAGAAAGCATTGCAACTCGATTCCGGTACACCATTCGTTCACGAGAACGGCCCACTCTGCGATATGCCTTATGTTCTACGCCTATTTAGAGGTACTAACCAGTCTGAAAATATGCTTAGTCTTAATAAGTAAAATTATAAGTTTGGCAATGAAATAAATATTGAATTTTTCATTACACTGTCCTCAACTACCAATCAAAATATCTGCGCTTATACCCCTAACAGCCTGTATAACAAACGACATGTACAGGTCCACCAAGTCTTCTTGCATTTGCTTTTTATTACTTTAAAGTTTCCTTAGACGAAAGGATGATATTTACTGTTTTACGTAGTTACACAGTGACTACGAACCATGCTGATGAAGGAGAGACAAGGAAAGGAATACCTATCTCCTGTTGTGGTACACTCTTGCTTAAAGGCCCTGTTAACCTAAAATGAAGTGACGCTCAGAATAAAGATTTTGTTTAGTAAAATATAGCAGTGAAAACCCCACGTGCTATGATGCTTCGTTCCCGTTATTTCGTAGATTTTCTAGCACAGTGACGTCACTGTTGCCTAGACGACCGCCGCGCCGTTCACCGCGATAATCACGTGGCCAAGCATCTTGTGTCTCATTGTATGCGTGGGTTTGCATGCCAAACTGGCAGAAGCACTTAGATGTGTTCTTGGGTGCTCGAGCGCCAGAAATGTAAAACCTAAAATGTAAGTTTGGAAATGCAGATTGACCAATCACCAAGCAGATTCAAAGCTTGGCTGAATAGAATGAATTTCATTGAACCTTTCATATAGAAGTTTGTCTTGCATTGTAACTACTCTAAGGTATTCAGCAAGTATATTAGTCAATATGATTTATGAGCAGGATCGTTATATTTAGATATAGATAAGTTTGGAGCTCCCTGAATAAAAACGCGGGGAAAACCAGAAAAGTTTCCGTACACGCGTTTATCCATCTATCCATCTGTCTATGAGTGAACAGCATAAGTCGGTCTGGGTGGCTCAGTTGGTTAGACGCTGGCCTACGGATCCCAAGGTCGCGGGTTCAAACCCGGCCCAGGCCGATGGTTTTTAAGTGTGCTTGAAAACGACAGCTCCATGTCAGTAGATTTACTGGCATGTAAAAGAACTCCTGCGGGACAAAATTCCGGCACACCGGCGACGCTGATGTGATCCAGGCAATTGACAGCGTCGTTAAACAACAAAATAATTTTTTTTTTGAACAGCATAAGTCAAAGGCGAGAAGTCGGTTACATACCACATTTAGTATTGCAGTTTAGCGTCTTATAATGTTGCGCCACCAAGCTTGCCAATTATATTTCCGTACCTTTAGATGGAAAAAACTTTCGTTATTCTTTTCTCAAAAATTGCCCTAACGATTTTGATTAAAATACCACAGGTTTAAGATATTTGAATGACATAGCATTATATCTTAATTCTTTTTCGAATAGCCTGTGACATACTCTTTATACAGAATGACTTTGTACAATTGCTAAACCGTAATAAACAGACAAAGAGTTAATGCCCAAAAAATGTAGTTCGCAGTAAATAACATATTTTATTTCAAATAAAAGATTTCATGACGTTAACCGTTTCCAATATATTGCTTATTATTGAAATACTTTACCTGCATCCTTCTCAAGCGTTAAGATGTTATTCCTTGCTTTTTCCCTAGTGGCCATGCAAAGAGTATAATTTCAAAGCCATCATATAGCAATGCACTTTTTCAAAATCTGTTTATCGCTCTAGCCTAGTGTGTCCTTACCTAAAACATATGCGTATGCTGTATGTGCAGTGTTCGAATTAGACTTTCTGACGAGGGGAGGTGCTTAAGTTTGTCTTGTACCTATTTATGGCAATAGTAGTAGTAATGTCAAAAGTAGCATTGGTGCGTTATATACCTACATACAACATAGTAGTAGTAGTGGTGGTGGTGGTGGTGGTGGCAGTGGCGGTAGCGGTGGCGGTGGTAGCGGTGGCGGTGGTGGTGGTGGTGGTGGCAGTGGC